>JAUEJL010058738.1:0-18948 GCA_032274825.1 Drosophyllum lusitanicum | reverse complement strand
AGTTTTCTAAAGATTTCGACTCTTTAAGCATGTATTTATGTAAGAATGATAACCGAATTGTAAAACCGATCCAACCGAATTGTAATTTGGATGGTTTGGTTCGGATCTTAAGATTGTGTTGATGGATTGGATCCCACTTTTCAAAATCAAAGTCCAATTGGATTTACTCAATCGGATCGGACTACTTACTTGCAAAGAATGGTGTCTGAAATAGGTTTTGGAGCCTTTGATCCATTTTTGGATCCACGTTTACGAAGTGTAGTCTGGAATCATTAACAAACATCTCTAAATCAATTCAGATGCTACTTACAGACTAAGAAATTCAAAAGGAATGAATTGTATTTAAAAAAAATGTAACATCAACACATAAACCAAGAGATTTTTGGCCATTGGTACTGTAGGTGCCAATGTAATATTCACAACCTTAGAGTTGTAGATTCAAGTTTCTTAAAGGGAAACATGGATAAGGTGTCTATTTTATCTTGGATAAGTTTCTTAAAAGACAACCTTTGAGTAGACAACTTTTAAGTGGAATTAGTGTTGAAGAACTATTACTGTACAGGGGAGTCATCAACATATTAATAGTATAAAGTTTGAACCAACAAAATAGACCAACAATCTTATAATAACATTACGTGATACCAATGAACGAGTTTACATTTGATAGGAATCTTCAGAACATTGTTACTCAAATAAGATTCTTGAAGCATACAATGAGATCATGAGAATTCTCTAAGAATTGCATGGAGGAAAACAAAAATGTATCATTCATGCATATAATTTAGTTTTGTGTCAGGTTTTGATTAAGGGGGTGTTTAGCAGTGCCTTTTGAAATTGAGTGTTAGATTATTGCAACCCGCAGTCGCAACCTCACAATAATGAACATTAATTTATGAATTAATAGGTTTCAGTTATGATAATTTGATTACTTAGGCGTCGAATAATCAGATTTTGATAATCAGTTTCATCCCACCTATAACATATCAAAATGTATAGTAAGATTACCAAACTCGTAACCTAATGTGAGACGTAATTTGAATTGCTTCAATTAGATCAGAGTTTACAAACTTGTATTTGTAGCTGTACGACATTTACACAAAATACCCTAAACTATGACTAAAGCCATAGGTAAACTAAACTTCACTAGAATATATTGAACATAATTCAATTTACAATTAAGCATAATAACAAAAATAATCTATTTAAGCATCAAAACAATATCCCCGTTCATAATATGTAGAGATTCTTTTTCTTTCTGCAAATAACATTAGGAGAACGTTTTTTTGAAGTTTTGAGTCTTCATGAGATCTTCAAAGACTCGTTAGCAGTGAGCAGGTTGTTTATCAGAGATTGCAGTAGAAGCCTGGGGCTAATTAGAATTTGCAACCATGATTATCTCTTTTGCCTTCACGAGAACAATCTTGATCATTACATGAGAGCAATCTCTCTGATCATGTACAAATGTTGCTTGTGGGTTGGATTCGCTGTTTTGAACACATTTGAAATTTTCCTTAAACGTTGCTCCCCCTTGAAAGTAGCTCAAGACCTTTAACACTAAAATATGAAACTTTTTAACTCCCTCTCAATTTTGTAAACATATGTTTTCATCTATTTGAAACTTTGTTAGCCGTTCTTGTCTTTTGATGTGCGTGAATCAGATCGGGTTTTATATTTATAAATTGGAATCACCAAAATACGACTACAACACAAATAGGCAAGTGTACCTAATCGTATCATGAAAAATACTAACCCTATGGTCATGGGATCAAGTATTATCATAATTAGTCAATTAATTTCAAATCATGCAAGACTTAATCAATATTGATAGCTATCATTCAATCAATCAATCAATCACACTTAATGATCATCACATGCAATTGTTCGTACATATTAAAGTTAACTATTTTGTCACTTAACCCTATGATTTGGTCAGTCACTAGTCACTAGTCACAATCAACTAATGGTCTTAGATTATCATGATAAAAACATACATAGATATATTGATCCTCAAACCTGTGCAAACCCAGTTAATAAACAACAAAGTTTGAAATTTAACACATATGGGTCTTAGATCAAGCAATACATGACAAATATATAACCACTAACATATCCAATTCATATAAATCAAACAGTAAAACAAAGATAATCTCATCTAAGTAAAAACCATGATATTTAAGCCATAATTAGAAGAAAAGAACATCTGAAAGTCATAGATAGAATCCTAAACATAGTCAATAAAGCAAACCGAATGAAAGTTGATAATTCTTTGATTCCGATTCTTCATTCTTGAGCTCCCATCCTCTCTTAGGTTTCGAAAATCACTTCTGGAGGCTCTTTATCGTCATATTGAAGCCCTAGAACTGCATATCTCTTTTCTAGGTAAAAAATAGGTCTAAATTTATAGATTTTACGTTTCTAAGGTGACGCGTCGCGTCCGGTTTCTGTTGTGTCTTGACAGTTAGATAATTCGTGATCTTTTTGGACCAGGACTCTCGACACGTCGCGACATATTGACCGTTGGGTTGCGACGTTGCATTTTCACGGTTTAACCATAAAAATGATATTGTAGTCCTCTGAGTCTAGTTTCCGTGGTCGCTTGAATCACCTCAATCCGAGTTCGTACGTGTGAGATATGATAAAAACAGTGATAGTGTGTCGAAGCGGATAACTTTTCTCATTTCTTCGGGTTTTTTTGCTCAAAACTTTTTATTATCCGTCTTTATGAATAATACATGCTTAAATAAAACAAATATCGCTTAAAATATATATCTAAATAATGAGATATCAATTTTCAAGCTAAGTTCTTGAATTTATCTTTGGTCTTCAACTTGTATTTACAATGTAGAAATCTAAACTCAACTTAAGAATTATAGAGTTATCAAAAACATAAATAGAAACTCTACATTTGTTCTAGAACTAACTAGAACGCTATAAACTAAACGAACTTTTGCCTCATCAAATTCAGTATATTAAGGTTATTTGACTACATTTATATCCTTGGTACAAAAAATAAACGCCCCATTGGGACTTGTGATTTTGAGGCAACAAGCCTAATAGGGGTCTACTATAAGATAATTGCCAAAGATCTAGTGGAAAGGTTGAAGAAAGTGATACTAGCGCTAATAAAGTGAATAACTTAATGCTTTTGTGGAAAGGATGTTCAATTTAGATAGGGTTATGGTTGCAAACGAACTAGTCGACTTCAAGCTAGACGAAAAAAAATGTAATCTTCAAGCTAGACTTCGAGAAGGCCTACGACATATTGTGCTAGAATTTCTTATTTTAGGATGTGTTTAGCGAAACTAGCTGGAGCTGGACAGACGATATCTAGACTCTAGGTTTTGATCGATGGCTCGCCAATGGAAAATTTTGCAAAATACACAATTTGTTTTGAGTATGACATTTTATAACCGAAATATTACAATATTAACCATTAAAAATGAAACCAAGAAAATAAAAGTATAGTTAGGGGGTTAAAGTTAAATTATGAATAGTTTAAGGGTGGTCGGATGCAAATTTCTACACGAAGGGTTTAAGTAGGGGATTTCAACCCGATTTCCCAACTCACATTCTCGTCACTCAGATCCAATCTCCACAGACTATAAAGGCATCAACATGGCCGGCGCCGCCGCTGCCAGATCGTTTATACGGTCAGCCTCCGCCCGTAACACCGCCGCCAGAATCTACTCCGAAGCCAAATGCAAAGGCGGCCCCTCTCCCTCTTCCTTTCGTTTCTCAACCACAAAACCTATTTCTCATCGCATTTTCAGGTGATACACAAATCACCCTAACGAATGAGTTACCGTTAATCGCTTTCAATACCGATTTTCAAAAAATGATGTTTTTGATTGGTGAATTTAAGGTGTCCAGTTGAAATGAGCGTTTGCTTGGAAACGATGCAACCTTTTCATACTGCCACTGCTTCGGCTTTGATGACATCTATGCTCGCTGTCTCTCAACGAAGTTACGGTTGGCTTCCTGAGGGTACTAATAATTCTACCCTTTCTCACTTTTTTTGATGATATCTCTGTTCAATTTTTGTATCTTTTAGTATTCTGTGAATGAATTCTGATGTCTTGTTGTATGCTTTTGGAATTTATAATCGGGAATTGTTAAATTTTCTTGTTACAAAAATATCTAATTTAGGTATTTGTAACAAGCTTCAAAGTTAAAGGTGAGGATATTGTTACTATAAGAGGGTGTTTGGGTTAGCTAATTATCTTGGGCTTAAGCTTATTAGCTTAATTGCTGATAGTGTGTTATGGATTAGCTTGTTGCTTATCATCGTATTAATTGTTTTAACCAAAAAAACATGGCTACATACTAGAGTGTTAAAGTACATAGCGTTAGGGAAGAGATAGGAGTAGGAGTAAGAGGAGGGTAATTAAGTAAATTTAGTGTTAATAAGTTCAAAATCCCTTAATAAGCAATTTTGAAATGTCTTATCAAAATGAGCTTATTTAGGTCTTAATAAGCTAATATGCTTAATGTTATAAGCTTAGCCAAACACTTATTAACAAGCCCCCTAAATAAGGTTCAATAGGTTATATAATCTTATGAAAGAGATTTGAAGAATAGGTATCAGTTTGAAGTTGGAAAGCGGACCATTTTTAAATGACTGCAATTCATATATAGAACACTTGACCAGGTTGTCTAATAAGGTTCAATAGGTTTTATATATAGAACACATGACCAGGTTGTGCTGCAAATCATGTTAGTTTCAGCAAATGTGAGATTTTAGATAATCTTGAAATAAATTTTGTAGCTTTCTCTTGTGTTTATTGTCACTGAGATGAAACATTGTCTTGAATTTACATTTTTTCAATGACTGAATTTTACCAAAGTTGTACCTCTGCCCACCAACCATTATCAGTTTCTTTAGATAGAGATTTGTGGTCCTTGATTGTTTCAGCAAACATGATACACCTGTCGTCTATCTTTAATTTGTGGCAAAATGGATAGGTTGGGACGTTGGGTAAATAGTCAAATACTCAAATTGTGTAGGCTGGGTAATAAGTCAAAATGGCTTCAGGTCAAAACATGTAATCTCTTTTTACAGGTCGAAACAGAGCAGATCTGGTTGGGTTGCCCTAAAAAGCTTATTGTCCAAAATTTCTAACTTTTTTTCTGAAATATGATTACTGAAGTTTTATTATTGTAACAATATTATGATATTCATGATTAGAATGTTTAAAAATACACTTTGTGCGAATCTCAACCCATGTGATCAATCTGTTCTGTTTTAGCTTTTTTCTTATAACCTTTTGACCAGTTAGAGTAAAAAATAATCCGAATCAACACATTCATGTGTAAATGGGTCAAAATGGTCATCTCTGGTACCTTTGAGAATTAACAAATTTTAATTGTCTTCGCCCCCGTGGTCTACAATATTCTGTTGATAAGCTGTACTTGCTTCTTGTAGGCGTTGATGATACTAGCTGAAGATCAAGAAGCAAAAGAGGGATAATCACTATAACACCAATCAAACTTTTTATGAAATACTGAAACATGTATTTTATGATATTTAAGTTACATTTTCTTTAACTTAAACTCCATGCCCAAATATCCAGGTCATGTTAGTTCTCATCATGTAGAATTCTCCTTTTCTTGGACATGCAATAATATCATTTCCAGAGGTTTTTATTGAATTTATGTATGTTGATCTTCCTTATAATTAGGATTTCTAGGAATGCCTGAATTAAGTTCTCCCCATCTTACTTATACAGTCATTTATTTGATCATTTACCTTATGACCTAACCATTTTCCAACCCATCAAAAAGGGAAAAAAGGAACGCTATTCGTATTCAGTTTATGACAGAGTTAGTATCAGTTTTGATTCTGAAAAAGTATATAATGAAACTGATGTTTGGTTTTGTGAACTCAATCAGCTTGCAATAATGACTTGTGATGAGTACTCAGAGGGAGGATTCAAACAGAACTTCAAGGAGACATTTCTGAATGGATTCCAGAAGCATTTTCATCTTACTAAAACTTTAGAATTCACATTTAGCTACTAAATGTTGTTTTTACTTGTTAGATTCATATATATGAATCTACATTCGATGACATTTTTGTCGAACCAAACATGTGCTAGATTGTATCTAGTGATGCCCTAGTTCGAAAAAATTCATGAGTTAGTACATGATATTCTCCATGTTTTCAAGATCCATTTATCTGCTGTTTATGTAATGCTCGAATGAGCGTTCTTTCATCGTCTCTCATGTTATTGGTTTGGCTCGTACATTGTTAATCAAGCAACTTGTGGCAATAGATGTAAGAAATCAACAAACACAATGTTAGTTTGTGCCTTTTGTAGACGATGGTTATGGACGATGGGGGTATGAGTGTGAGCAATGATAGGTTCAATTTCTAGGTCATTTTTTTGGAGCATCATTTTGCTGGTTCAATTTCTCTAACATGCAAAAGAAAAATACATACCAAAAGGCTTAACCCTAGTGGTATATGGTGTTTTTGGTGTTCTACAAAGTTGTGAATTTAAGTCCCGTACTAGACAAAATGATGTAGAATTAGATTTAAGGAGTGTGTATTTATCCGTTCAAAAAAAAAAAAAAAGAAGTATAGTCTTAAAAAAAGCATGAACATGAAATAGAAGAATTTAGGCACAGATAGGGGTGAGCATTTGACCAAGTCTTACCGAACCAAACCGGAACTAGTGTTGAATCCGGACCAATAAACATCAAGCGGGCCGGTTATTGGTTTCTAAAAATGACCTAATTCGGTTTTGGTTCCAACCAGTTTGGTGCCATTGGTTCCGGGTAAAGAATCAGGACCAATGGAGAAGTTTTATTTTCGAGGCAAAACAATTTTATAATCTAATAACCTAGTAGTTTAATGCTAATTTATTCAAATTCAAAAAATCGTAGCACATGTTTTACTGTAAATCATGTGTTATTTTTTAATTCTTTTGTATTATGCAGATTAAATACTTGTTTTCATAGGACTAAATGTATTATGTTAGGTTATTGAAGACTAATTGTTGCTATACAACTTTGACTTCATGTATCAAATTTTGTGTATTTCGGTTGGTTTTATCAAGTGGTTGTTTTTAAGTTTGGCATTAGCCAATTCATATTAAAACAGATGAGATCTCTTTACATTTAGAGAGAAAAAAGAATATCGTGTTATCGACCTTGAGAAAAAGATAAGTAATTAAGTAATTTATTATATCATCTCTAATATAAAAAATGACCATTAAGAGGTGTGTGTGTGTGTGTTTATATATATATATATATATATATATATATATATATAATGTGTGTGTTTTTGCAAGATGTTTCTATTGAAGCTTAATATATTTTTATTCAAGTTTCACGTACAAATGTTGCCATCATGTAACTTTCTATTTTAACCTTAAATTTATAATATTCAGAGAAGTACTACATGGATTATTTTGCTTAAAGTTATTTGTCTTAAAGCATTAACTAGTCGTACCAACTACATAAAAACATATACCGGTTCCAACCGGGTATCTGACCGAAAAACCGTCACCGTACCTGAACCGGCACCAGTGTATTTTAGCCGGTCCAGTTTTCGGTTCTTAATGTTAACCTAAATCGGTTCCAGTTTCAAGTCGGGTTCGATTAAACCGGGCCAATTCCGACTGATTGCTCACCCATAGGCATAAACAAGGGAGCACATCATCTATCTTTTTATAACAAAACTCAACATCTATTATGAGTTCTCTAATGATATCAGCTATGTAAATCTTTTCTATTGACTAGCATGGTACCTGCGTAATGTGACGACGAATATTTCCTACTTGATAACATATGAGTATGATATTCCTGTATTATGGTGACAACGTATAATTTTCATTTGTAACATATGCATTTTCTTTTTCCTTCCATTTTTTTATTTCTCTTTTATCTTTCAACTTTTTTTTTATCAATTTTCAAAATAACTTTTGAAAAATAATAAAATAAGAAAAAAATCTCTACTTATAAAATAAGATGAAACCATATCATGATTTTAGAAATTGTGTTGATATAAATAGAGAATTGTATTGGTATGACAGAGTGTATTGTCAGGTTTGTGTGTTTTTAACAAATGTAAGGATGTATAAGAGTATATTATTAGTCATTTTCATTACTTATATTTTAAGGTTTTATAAGTAAAGTAGAAGAAAAAATGGTACATATATTATAAATTAGACTTTTTATTTTAACTATACGAATCACTTATAAAAATCTAAAAATATTTATAAATGGTCCAAATTGCATTTTAAAGATTTGGACGGAGTGATATTTTCGTAATTTACATATGATGCTTTTACAAATTACATGTGATTGTATACTGAATCATTCGTAATTAAATATTAAAATTTTAAAACTATGTTTTTCACATTAACTTTATTAAACACATTTCATAGATAATATATTTAATATAATAAAACAAAAAATATATGTAATTATCCATCAAGATTTCACTTTCATTTAGCGTATTTGTCTAAGTTGAACACTTCGCCCGTGCTTAGGAAATTTGGCAACAAAAATAATTTTTTATTGACAAAACGTCATCATTGAAAGAGAGTTGATTCAGATAACGAAGAACATGAGTCATCAATCCTTATTCCCTACCAACTACCATCGTTTCGTGCTTAGTTCAAGTACTTCACCAGACGGGCTGCCATCGTTTCGCTCTTCAATCTGCAAAACAATCGATCGCCATTAACAAAAACTTCAAAAACTCAAATGGGTTTCAATCGATACAACAAATTATTCCGACGCCTTGTCAACACCTCTCGATTGACATCTTCTTCTTCCTTATATCGTAATCAATTGAGTAGATCAGTGATGTCTGCTTTAAATGATCCGAAAACGGCATCGTTTTCAACGATTTCGAGTTCATCGTATCACGTTAACGGTGGTCCATCGTATATGCGAGGAGCTGTTTTTTGGGAACCAAATAAGCCTATGACTTTTGAAGATTTTGAAATGCCTCGCCCTAAAGTCAACGAAGTTCTAGTCAAAACCAAAGGTATGATATGTTGAAACAACCCCTTTTCTGTTTTGCTTGATTATTTATCTTCTGATCATGTCGCAGAGTGTTAAAATTTTGTGCCCTAATAATTTCTTATGATTTGGGGTTTCTTTCATCAATTAGTGACAGAAAGTAAACGCATTTTGATAATGTATGTTGAGTACTCTCTTTTGACTGTTGTTAGTTTCCTTCATCTCTGTTTTAATTTTACATATTTGTTTGTGAATAATAACTATTAACTAATAACTATAATATATGCTCACTTCTTAACTAAAGAGATTTAACTTTAGAAGATAGTATGTGATATTTATGGAATAATTAGAAAACTTATGATTTCAAATTATTCACACATTGAAATTGTATGGTTCTTTGAACCAAGATTGTCAAGATCAAGATTTTATTATGGATTGTTTTAGTTTTCCTAACGTTAAGATCGAATTGAATTGGAAAATAAATAATTCTACTCAAATGTCCTAGTTTTTTTATAAGTTTTGTAAAAATGATTTAAAGTTTAAACATAATGGCAGTAGCATAATGCAACTCATAGATTATATTAGTAATTAGATTAATATTAAATTAAGATTTTAAAATGATGAAGCCAAAAACTTCAAATGATTGAGAGATCGCAATTAATTTTGAGAGTTACCTAGGAAAAAATTACTTAAGGGTTCAATATAGATTGCAATTAAGGTATTATTATTATTAATTAATTTATTTTTATTAAAAGAATATATTAAATTAGGAAACTTGTATATTTTAGGTTTCCTAGAAAAGTGATTGCATATTTGCATCTAAGAAAGTTGTGACTATAAAGTTATTGTCATATTAAACGAAAGATTACCTTATACTCTTATAGTTAATTTTTAGTCTAATCTTATACCTTCCGTTGTTTAACATGATTATTATATATATTATTCATCATAGCGACTTGATCACATTTGGTGTTTAGAAGTAATTCTATCTTTACTTTTAAAGCTTATGCAAAATATAAAACATGAAAAATTATTCTTAAATCCCGCAGCTTGTGGTGTTTGCCACTCTGACCTTCATGTGCTCAAGGGTGAACTCCCATTCGCAAGACCATGCGTTTTGGGGCATGAGATCACTGGTGAGGTTGTCGAACATGGGCCATTGACTGACACTAAAACAATTGAAAGGTTTTAAAATCTTATTTCCATTTAACAAGTGGTAAAATGCAAATAGTCAATTTATCGAATATGATTTTCATGATTTTGTATATTTATTCTTCAGACTTCCTGTGGGAGCTCGTGTTGTTGGTTCATTCATTATGCCTTGTGGTAACTGTTTCTTCTGCACTAAGGTGACAAGATTTAACATAGCCTATACTATACCATAATAAGACTATACATACATACATATACATTCATACACATTTCAATTTTTTTTCTGGAATCTATGTACTATATTATTATTCATCATATAGATTCTTAGGTAATCTGTTAAAATATTCATTGAACTTAATTGTTATCGAAATATCACTTGAGTACTTGACTACCTTGTAACTTGTTGAAAGGTGATGTGAGATAGGTAACATCTTTTTGTTTTTATATAAAAGTTTAGGTTTTATATATTAAAGTCCTGTATTTTAATTATTTTTCTCACTTAAACCTTATATTTATGAAAAAAATAGAATTTACTATAAAACTCAAGTATTATGTTTATTAAAATTATGTGGCGGCTGATTTGGTGCCACCTATGCTGCATCACCTAAAAAAAGTAACAAGTTAGTCGAGTAATGTACTTTTTTATACATCACCTAAAGTAGAGTGTCTATATTATATGAAAAATAGTAGCGTACTTCGATTGGGAAAAGAAAAATTGGAAGTACAGAACTAATATATTGAATAACACACATTTGATTCAAAGGCTCACTAATTATCATAATTTTCTAAATTTTGCTAAATAGGGGCAAGATGATTTATGTGAAGCTTTCTTTGCTTATAATCGCGCAAAAGGGACACTATATGATGGGGAGACACGGCTTTTTCTTCGTGGCAGTGGTAATTACGCGTTTACTCCATAGATTACATTTCTTTTGATCATGTTTTTGGATGTGCTTTTGTTATTTTAAGTTCTAATAATAAGATATTTAGTTGTTTGAGTATTTGGAAAATTCTGATTATTTGAAAAAAGTAATCATTTAAATTACCAATAACGACATTTCTATATATTCCGAAGTATAAAAGATTAAGATAACTTTTTATGAACTATGAAAAACCTTTTTATAACTCATGTACTAACATTTTGTTCAAAAATAACTATCATGTGTAATTCCAGTTATTATGTCTTGTTAGTATTACTATTATTAACAAAAAATAAGTAATCATAATATATAATAATTATATCCAAAAGTAATTATTTGACAGATAAATTATCATATAATCATTATAAGAAACACTTTTCCAAACATTGAAAACTAGTGTACTCAAAATCTAAACACATTTAAACACTCCAAAGTTCACAGTGTACTCAAAATCTAGTGTTCTTCATGATACTCGATCTTTCTTTTGTTACTAAATTTTTTTTATTTTTTTTCTTATTTTGGCAGGAAAACCAGTGTATATGTACAGTATGGGAGGGCTTGCTGAATATACTGTTGTTCCAGCAAACGGGTTGGCGATTTTACCTCACTCGCTGCCTTATTCAGAGTCTGCTGTAATCGGTTGTGCGGTTTTTACTGCTTATGGTGCAATGGCTCATGCAGCCCAGGTTCGACCTGGTGATGCTGTTGCTGTAATTGGTGTTGGTGGTGTAGGTTCAAGGTGAGAATATAATTTTTTCTTTTTTTTTTGGGGATTTAGAGGTGTTTGGATTTATGATTTGGAACTGATTATCTGAATAATCGATTTTGAATGTTTGGAGAAATAGATTCTTCTAGTGATTATTTCGTATTAGTTATGGTCAAATAATTTGTTTTGGATAGTTAGTTTCATACAAGCTGCAATTATCTAAGGGTAAAACAAAGTTGGCGATTTTCCCTTTTTTAGGGAGTTTTACCTCCACTTACAAAATTTATTTTTGTTTTCTTTTTTGAAGTATAAAAATCTTGGTTTTATAATTTTATCTATAGATTCACTAAATAATCAGAATTTATCAAATCCTGAAACATCTGATTATTACAACTTAAAACAACAGATATTTGGTGAGTAAAGATTTATAATTAGTTGCATGTTTTCAGCTGTCTGCAGATAGCGCGTGCATTTGGTGCATCTGAGATTATTGCTGTGGATATAAATGATGAGAAACTCGAGAAAGCTAAATTATATGGAGCCACTCATGTTGTAAATGCTCGATCTGAAGATGCAGTTGCAAAGATCCAAGTAACTATATACCTTTTTTTATTAAAGCATTGTCTCTTTTTCCGTTTATGTATTCTTTTCAGGATATGCCAATAGAGAGGCCGTTTATGAAAAACAAGAAAAGGGCAGCCCGGCGATGCAATCAGCAAATTACACGAAATCTATCCAAAATTGTTAAATGACCATTGTGCTCTTCAGTTTAATTTTAAGCATCGCTAAATGCCTAAATGATAACTAATCTAAACTTCAGGACAATCTTGTACAATTTTTTTTTCTTATTTTTATAAGTTCTGATTTCTGACATATACATTGCAAGGTTGTTAGTTACTCATTTTCGACTCCTGAAGTTCTAGTTTTTTATGTTTTAACCACCAACCTCATAAAAATCAGGTTATTTTAATCATTTTATGCAATTCAGCCAGATCCTGGCTAATTTTTTCCGTTGATTTTTCTGTTCTTAAATAATCTTTATCTTAGTATCCCTTTTAATTTCTGGTCATGTCAGAATGAAGGGTCCTCTGGTTTCAAAATGTTAACTTTGTTTATCTTTATGATAAAATTTTAATATCTTCAACTATTTAACTAATTACAGATAAATTCATTACCTTTACAATTTGTCTAAAACCAAGACTATTATTTTTTTTTAAAAAATTATGTAATAAATATTGAAATATTTTCTGACAGGAAATAACAGGAGGGATGGGAGTTGATACAGCTGTTGAAGCTTTAGGAAATCCAAAAACATTTTTGCAGTGTGTACAAAGTGTAAGAGCTGGCGGAAAAGCAGTAATGATCGGTCTTACACTCTCTGGAGCCAAAGGCGAAATCGATATAAATCACCTGGTCCGTAGACAGGTAAAGTTTCAAACTAAATGCACTGTTTTTTAATCAATTGGTAATAATTTGAAAATATTCAGAGCATTGCTATTTCTCTCTCTGTTTTATAATACAGTTTTGTTGTTAACGAGTGCTATTTTATATATTTGACTAGAAGTTGTTAGAACTCTTTTTAGATTATCTGACCGTTCAAGTTTTTTTTGTTCCTTTTTACCGAAAAAAGGGCATGTTTACATTTGGATGGAAAGATGCATATACCTTCTCACTTTGAAAATCACAATGCTTGATGAAACATAAATTTATGTGAAGATTAATTAAATGATAATGTTAGCCAAATTTATTCAATATGAATATTTGCCAAATTTTTATGGGAAATATTGAGTTATGTACTAATATGGAGGTCTTAGAAAGATGCTGAATTGCAGATTCACTTTTTTTTAATTGTTTTATTTAAATTTTGAAATGTTTTAAAATAAATTCAAGGCATTTTTGTTTCTGAAAAAGCTTCAATGCAGGAGGACCTTTCTTTTCTATTAGTATTCTTTAAAAGTTTTAGTAATTCTAATTTTGGTCATATCAAGTTTCCATTCGAGAGAGAATTTTATGTTACTAATAATTATAAATATCATCAACTTTAGATATCATTCAGTTTTTTGAACACATAGGGAATCTTGTGAACCAGACAGTAGAATCAATAACTTCTAACAGTGACAATCTTTAAATATGCGGCTTTAGCTTAAAAATTCACCTATAAGGGAAGCATTTTAATCTTTATGAGTCCCCCAGCATATTGTATCTTTCAAAGGACATTAAAAATAGAATGCACCTTTTGATACGGGAAAGGGGATCGTTTAGGTCAAACAGGCGCCATTCTTTTTGTTAATTTTTTTGAATTTTATTAAAAAAAATTCTTAATCAAGTTAGTAAAAACTATATTGTAGACACAATAATTTATTTTACTTAACAAATTTGATTTAGGACTAAGCAATGTGAAACTTTTGACTCATTTGAGTGTTTGACCAGTTGACCCATTTCCTTTTTAGCTAAGTTTTGAGGTTTTACTGATTGACTCATTGAAGGTTAATATATTGGAGTATATTAATCATATTGCCATTACTAGCAAACCTAAAGGTATCATCACATTGTAAATATATTTTGATCTTGGTTTCCAAAATCTCTAGACTATAAATATAGGGTCTTTTTTGATCTTGGTTTCCAAAATCTCTAGACTATAAATATAGGGTCTTTGCCCCTTAATGATAGCTCAGCGGTTGAGAACATGAAATCTATAGTGAAGGTCCAAATATCAAACCCTGTCACATGTCCTTTTGTCATGGGTTAGGCGATTACTGCCTCTATGCTGGCTGTCGGTGGGTTAACCAAAAATATCGTCTTGTAACACTTTTCCATAACAATAGTTCCCCCTTCTACATGCCTTTTGAGGTTTATAAAAGTACAACTCAAATAGACTCATTTTCATGTAAACGACCTTAACTTCATCAAAATTACAGAAAGACCCCCATTTACAATTCACTCTTCTCCTAATTACTTGAAAACAACAAAACTTAGGATGATAATTATGCTTTACATGGACCAGGATCCGGTGAGAAGGATTTTTCTTTAGATAGAAAACAAGGGTATGATCTTTATTTCATATTTGAAAGTGTAAAATACCAATCATGCCCTCTGTTTTACGTGACAAGAAACCATTCTCACAAAAAATTCTTCTTATTTGATCGTAAGTCATGCTTACACATGTTCGTATTATGGGAAACAGATAAAAGTAGTCGGGTCCTATGGAGGCAGGGCTAGACACGATCTTCCGAAGCTTGTGAAACTTGCAGAAAGTGGTATTTTCAATCTTGGAGCAGCAGTTTCAAGAAAATGCAAGTTTGAGGAGGCAGGGAAAGCGTATGACGATCTAAACAATGGAAGTATCATAGGTCGAGCTGTGGTTGAGATAGTGTGATTTTGTTAAATTATCGAACTCTATTTAACTTTGACCCAATTGTAATTGTATTTATCATGCTCTAAAATTTTCTTTTAACTGTAACCAACTTTCAAAACTTGTTGGTTGATGGTATTGATTTGCTGATGTGGATGTCACATCTGTAAAGTAACCTGTTACTACATCTTCGGGTCACCAGATACATACAAAATAAAGTTTTGAAAGTTTGTTACATTGGAAAGAAAGTGTAAAGCACGATATATACAATTACAACCGTGTCAAAGTTGGATATAATTTGGTGCTGTTAGCCGTAGTTTCAATGGCTTATCTTTGACCATGTCTTCTTCTGTTTCTTTCTCTTTTGACTCTAGTTTTAGGAGCATGTTCTATAGTTATTGGCTGTACAAAACTAAACGAGTTTGGATCATACGATCTTGTATTCAATCCGAATGTGCATGCTATTTGCATCGAATACTTGTTATCACGAGCAAGCTCGATTTATAATTTCGGGGTTTATTCATAAAATTATTACTATATGTAGAATGCAGTTCTGTTTATGGCTTGGATTATGTGTTTACCACCTGATTGATGATAGGGATTAATAAAATTTTCTGACATCAATTATAGGGTTTTAGTTTATAAAAATGTATCTAGTTTGAATAAATAATTATAGGAGATATGATATATACTTCTAGCTAGCAGCATCTATCATAGGTGTTTCCGTACACATAAACACTTAAAATGAGGGGTATCTTAGTCATTTCATCATAAACTCATTTAAGTGTTTGTAAATATAGAACAACGTATCATAGATGCTTTTAGCTGTACACATCTTTTTCTCATAAATAAATCATTAAATAACAATTCATGCTATCTTTCATATATTCATCAATACTGTTGAGCTAAACACTACAAACCCAAAATTAATGAATTTCACATATAAATCGGCAGTAGTAGCAAATGAAATTAATAAGCCCGAAATTCATTAACATTCTCATCATCAAAAGTTACTACAAATTGATTTATTCAAGAAAAAGGATTACAAATCAATAGAAAGAGTAGCACTACAATCTTCATATAACAAGAATTCTACTACTCACATCACTTCAATTGGCATTGACATCTTTTAATCTTAGCAAAAGACTAACATTATTAGATTTGATTTAGTCAAAATTTATAATTAAAAAAAGTGAGCTACATAATACTATCAAAATTTTGGTAAATGTTTATTATTTAATAATTAAATAAGGTAAAAACATGGTTAACACGTAAGAGACGACAACATTTATAATTTAAAAAATAACTCAAAACTCAAATTTATTATGAGTTCAAATCTCTTTGCTAATATTATTAGAAGACTAACATTCATAATTTAATTAGATATTCCTAACCCTTCGGTAATTTTATTTGGCTTTCCTTCCCAACATGCCCAAAAATGGACCGATAGTTATGAGGGAAAAAATAGGTAAACTTATCCCTCCTAACCCCTTCTAATCCCCATCTTCCCCTTTTCGTCCTAAAAAATCTCAACAATATGATTTTTTTGGTATCCTAAGAATCCCTTTCCTTCTCGAGAACAAGATGTAAATGTAAATCAATTACAAATATGTCACTCTAATAAAAAAACAAAGACCGAGAAGAACAAGTAGGAGAGAGATAAAGATAGAGAAAGGGAGGGGGAGGTCTCCAGTGACGGTGGTGATGTGAAATCCAAACTATTTACATAATAGAGAAACCTTCTTGAGAGAGACTAGGGGCAGAGGTGGTTGTGACACCAACGGTGGTGGCAGTGGTGATGAATTGGCACCAACTTTAAGAGAAAGAACAAAAGATGGAGAGTAAAGGAGGTAAGAGAGAGTATGTGATAAAAGAGGAATTTGAAAATGGTGTTTGGTAACAAGATTAAAAGAAAAGGTTATTTGAAACAATTATAATAGGTATTATATATTTGGTAACAAGAATAAATAGAAAATTGATGATACATACCCACGACTGCTATTTCTCAAGTGGAAGTACAAGCTTCCAAGCCTATGTTACAAGCATTCAAGCAACCATAGTGGAAGGAGCTAGTTATGTGCATGCATGTTTACAGTTAGTTACCCATGTCCTTGTTAGTTTCCATTATTCTCATGTTTCCATGTTCCGGTAATTAGCATAAAGATAGGAGATCATGCATTCGTATTTCATTATTTAAGTGTACTTGCATTTGGTGAGAAATATAAAGAAAATTGCTATAAGACTCTTGTTTCTTTCTCTATTTCTTTGGGAGACCACCCATCTCGAATCGGGTTTGTATCAATTGATCAAAAGACCCTTTGAGTGGTAGTCAAATTTAATTAAAGTTGGCGTAAATGATTAAAAGTGAAACAAAATAACAACCAAATTAACTATTTTCGGAAATTTTAAAGTTAAAAAACTAAAAACGAATTTTCGTAAGAATCATAAGGATCATTTATGTAATTAACTCTATATCTTATAAAGAGATATGTTGTTTTTGACTTTTTATTTTCTTTTGTTTTCCTTTCGCTTTCTTCTCGTTTTGTTTTTCTTATAGTAATAATATTTATTTATATCATATTGTATTTAATTAAATTACCATATATATGATTTGCTAAGATCTTTCTTATGTACTGCTGAAATAAATTAGTTATTGTTTTCGTTTATTATACCGGATATAATTGTTATTAATATTATTAAGATTTTAATCATGCTTTAATTTTAATTTACTAATATTTATATATTTTTAAACACTGCATTAACGCGGCTACAAAACTACTAGTTATTTTACATATATAATATCCGAATCATCATTGTATTTAATAAACGCAGTATGAGTATTAAAAAGAAAAATTAAGTGTCATCTTTAACATTAGCGAATTTGCATTTATAATGATATCATTTATAATATTTCTTAAATGTTGATTTTGAAGATCTTCATTTTCAATAGGAAACAGTCAATTTTCTTTTTCTCTTTTTATTATATAATTTTTTATTTGAATTATTGAAAACATATATCTTAAGTGTAGACCGAAGGGCTTGTAGCATAATGGTAGCCTGTATGAGGTGTTTTAGGTGTTCTCAAAGATTATAGGTTCAAGTCCTGTAATAAACTAATGTACCTATAAATTTAAGAGTTAGATCGCAATACGTGTGTTCTGCCATTCAACATAGAGTCCATACAACATAACTAAAACGGACACACACAACACAAATATATCAAAAATTCCTTACACAATATGAAAAGCAATCATTAATCATGCGTTTGAGTATATATATACATACATATAGAACTTACGTGCATAATTTTTTTGAAGGACGATCTATGCTAGCGATTCAATCATCTTCCTTTCTTCTTCGTGGAAACTCTGCCTACGACTGCAACAATTATATTGTCTATGGTTGCTTCAGCAAGCATGAAAATCTTATGTCTCCACTGCTTCTTGAATACCAGAACTCCAATAACACCCAAAAACCCAGTTGCAAAACCACTAATGATGTCAAAACCGTAAATCAATGTCTTGTTTGACATATCAGTTGTTTTGTGGTTGTTTTTGGGGTATTGTTGTTAGTTCTTTGTGATTCGAGCAACTCTTCGGTAATGGATATCCACAAAGATCATCGTTCCCGGCATATATCGATGGATCTACAAGGGTTTGCAATTGACTCCCTGTTGGAATTCATCACCACTGCCATCACCGTTTGTGCGAATTTCGTACCAGTTTTAAATTTATAAAAACCGTATATATTTTAAGTACGACACAATATGCAAGTGTACCCAATCGTGTAGCAGTATAGAAAATAAGTACGGGTGTCGAACTCACGGGGAACGAGTATGATTTTAG
>JAUEJL010058727.1:0-18954 GCA_032274825.1 Drosophyllum lusitanicum | reverse complement strand
GTGATACACAAACAGAGTTTTCTGCATAAGTTGCGAAACGTGTGTTCGTCATACTTGATACGCGTGTGTTGCGATAACTTTGTGAGTTCAAAGTTAAAGAGAGTTTTCCAGAATTCTTGTTAATCAGTTTAACAAGAAGTTCGATCATCAATTAGTTTGTGATCCAAGAGTGTTTAGAGAGAAGTTGAGTTTATAATCAGTGTAACATCAAATCATCCTGTTGATTTGATTAGAAAGTGAGGTTGTAATCATTCTGTTTGTTCATTGAATATACATTTGATTAATTTGATTGATTGTTTTTAAAGTGTATTCAACCCCCCCTTCTACACTATATCGGTTGCTGGTTTACCCTCTTTGGGACCAACAGTACAAAAATTGCAAATACTTTTATAATAAAATATCTAAGACATAATAAAATAACACATGTTCTATCTTTGACTTAAGAACAATTACATTACAAAATAGAGTACACTGATAAAAAGTTAGGGCAAAATTCACGACTCAACTAATCAAAATTTACTAAACTGACTGAATAAGGTGTCTCAGCCTATGTGTTGGTTGCTCAGCAGATCACTAAGGACTTAGCTGATAATAGAGTGCTCAGTTGATCATAGAATGCTCAACTGATCACACTGTTAAATCTAGAAAGGGTATAAGCTTATCAATCTAGATGGTCAGTTGATCAGAGATGTTCGCTTTTAATGAAAAATTTGCTTTCAAAATACGCCCTCTTCAAACTGAAGAATATAGATAGAAACTGATCATTCAGAGTGATAAGTTTATCAAAATAAAACTAAGGAGTTGTTTGTTTGATACTTAATAGAACCATTAAGCGCTGAATACTGAATCGTTCAACATTCAGCGTGTTTGATTGCTTCCTCTTAATGAAAGCTGTGCTGAATGAAAAAGAAGAACACTGCTGAATTATTCTACCTTAAAGTACATTCTGAATCATTAGGTACCAAGTATTTTACCCTAAGATTTCTTCTTTCACATGTTGCTTTGTTAAACAATCATATATTATAATATAATATATATATCAATATTAAGGTTAAAATGGTAATTTGCATCATTCGGATTATTCATTCAGAACCTTTATCAAACAGCATGTCATATTTAGAGGCAGATTCATTCAGAGCCTTTGAATTATTTAGACCACAAAATCATTCGGTGCTTAAGCATTTTGTTTCAACAAATAGTCCTTAAGTGCTGAAAGGATTACTTAACTGATGACTTTGAGATGCTCAACTGATCAAATGGTTCGTCAACTGATCAAACTGATTGCTCAGGTGACATTTGAACTTGCTCAGCTGATAGTTAAACTTGTATCAGCTGAAGGTCTTCTACACTTGTCTTTTATTCAACTGATCTTAGAAGTTGTCTCAGGTTGATACTTAGTACTTAGCAAGTCTTCTACTGATACTCTATACTTGGTAATATTTAAGTCATAATCTAAACAACACATGTTCAAATTCATTCTTAGTCTTACCGAAGGTCTGGTTTTGTTATCATCAAAGCCTATGTATTTCAACAGACAGATTTGATTATTGGGTTGAAATAATTATCTCCTCAATAGAAAAAATTATTAAGTAACCTTGATGCTAAATGGAATGAATATGAAATATGTCTCATTCCTTTGTCTTCTTTTCCTGGCACTTAAAATATAGCAAAATCTTATGTTTTGATATGTAATTGAGGAAATTATAAATTTCGTTCATATGATTTGCTTAAAATTACACTTTTCGTCCTTTAATTTTTGAAACTATATTGACAATCTGTAGCGCCCGTTTTTTTTTTTTTTTTTTGAAGCATGCAACAAGGAAATTACAACAATACTCTTATGTAAAATAGGACAACAACCGGCACAAGATATATAAAAATAGCTTTCCTTTGGTATTGCACAAAACTCTCAACTAGTCCACGTGGAAGCCTCGCCAGTCACAAACCTGAAAGGAATCACAACAACAGTAATGAGCTAGAAAGCCCAGTGAATACTTAACAAATACTCAAACGAATATAATTAGCATATAAAAGCCAATACATCAACTTATGTCACTCAGGCCTTTGTTTGCCACTCAGGCATCTCATGTGCCACTCAGACGTCTCTTTGCCACATAGACATCTGTTTTGCCACTCTGGCGTCTCTTTTGCCATTCTGGCATCTCTTTATAACACAATACATATAACATAACAATTATATGCAATAACACATATATTTATCATAATCAAGAACTCCTATATAGTCTTACCTCTGGTAGTCATATTGACTACTACAAGCCAGGTCAGTATCTAACTAGTCTCATTGACCAGCCACATGTGCCTCTCAAGCGAAAGCATCAGTTTTCATTCAGTACACATTTCATATACGACCGTATAGGCTTGAACATCGTTTCTCATATATGTAGGTATATAATACATACTTCTCTTCTCACACATAATCTTCTGATAAGCTATAATTAACATAATTATAGCTAACACACATATGTTATAACTCTAATTTCTCTCTTTCTATGATAAATCATATCATGGCACACTCGTACAACCTTTATAAATATTATAACACGTCCACACCGTCTCTTCATTATTATCTCTTTCCTCTCTCATATTATTCCTCTTTTCTCTATTATTTAATATGTATATATATAGTCTATTTATACTCTCTCATATTTGTATGTTTATAGAATTACATACATACGTTCAGTTACTCTTATATAAAACCTCTCTACATGTATCTCACAAAGATACTATTTGTCCCAGTATCTCTACACATACTCAAAATGTATACACGTATGTATTGATAGTTTATAACTTCGATAGAACTCATTCTCTTATTTATATATTTATACTTATCAACCTTGTTAATTAAAACATCATATACTCTTTAGTTTGTGATTCACACAATACTAATTATCTCTGCTCTTTAACGTATATAGTTAATAATTATTAATCCCCACTCTTTTCTCTCCTTTAATTAACGGGTTCTCACTTCTTGTATTCGTTCATACTTATTTATTAATCATAAGTAGGTATCTTTGTTTCTTATCTCTTAACAACAGTAATACTCAACTCTGTTAACTCTTTAATTATCTCTATACTCTTTAACATTTGAGTTAATAATTCTCTACGCACATCACGTAAGATTAATCATACAATGAATCTTAATCTAGTATCGAACACATACGATCATAATTAGTTAATATCTCTAAGTACCAAGTTGAGGTACTCACCTATGGTCCAGCTCTTTCACGCATTCTCCTTTCTCTTTTCCTTAGGTCCTCATATACCTAGGAATAATTATATGATACTCATTACTCTTACACAATCAAAACATCACTTTAAAACACTACACAGGACCAGGCACACCCGTACCCTTACTCAGAGGTACGCCAATGGTCAACAGGCACATCCTAGACTTTCTAGGTTTAGGCACGCCCGTACCCTTACTCAGAGGTACGCCCGTGGTCAACAGGCACACCCCAGACTTTCTAGGTTTAGGCACGCTCGTACCCCTTTGAGGTACGCCCGTGCTTCCTCAGGTACACCCTCAGGCACGGTTGGATCTTGAGGGGCACGCACGTGCCCTTCAACTTACAACACTGGTTTCGACAGAATTCACTAGTTTCAGACCAGAATTCAACCCAATAACTTTCAACTCATAACCACTACTTTAAAACATCCCTTAAACATCAAATAACTCTATAATTCATCATAATAACACTCTATGAACATAACTCTTCAATTCAACTCAATTAACTCAATAAACACTCCAAATCACAAATAACAAGATTACTCACAATCTTTAATCTGAAATTCTTCATTTGGTAAACCTGTTAATCCTCTTTGTTCATCCTCCATCTCAGCTCCAAGTATTTAGGAAGTAGAAGCATGTGTGCTTGTTTCTAGAATGCTTCCAAAAGAAGCAAAAAGGAAGGAAAATGACTAAAAAGAGGTTGCCCCCTCTTTTGAGGTGGTAGCTTCTTAGGCGGGTACCCCGCTCCCTTTTTCAACTTACAACTCGTACACACGATACCCAAAAATCTCAATGTGGATATATTTGAAATCCTTATCTCAAACCATTTAATAATTTATAACTTCTACTCGTTTTCCTCCACTTTTATTTAACAACTCATCTAAATAATGTTCATAGGATTTGGGGGTATAAAAATATCATATTAATCTTATAAAGCTAAACTTGTCAAATATGAGAAATAATTACATAGTTATAAATGAGAAATAGTAGGATTACTATTAATTAGCAGTTTTGAAAAAGGAAAAACAATATAAATCGAGAAATACTTATATAGTTGTAAATGAGAAATAGTGAAATTATTATTCATTGCACCACTATATTGTTGGATTTCCTATTAAATATATTATATAATCTTATGAAGCTAAACCTGTCAATGTATATGACATTTATAATTTGCAACATTTAGGAAATTGTAAAAGAATATAAAGTAATAATACATAGTAAGTGTTGTTTAAAAGTAATAATTAACATTAATGTCTAATTACTGTGTATAGTAATATATATGTTACAAAAATGTAATTAAAAAAGTGATATTTATTGGTTTATTTAATAGTCTAATAAAATTTGTTTATGGATTTGATTTTAAAGTAAAGAAGAAACAAATGTCAAAAAGTATCTTGTCATACATATATTTATTTATATTTAATAAACATATCATATTAATCTTATAAAGCTAAACTTGTCAATGTATATGACATATTTATAATTTGCAACATTTAAGAAATTATAAAGGAATATAAAGTAATAATACATAGTAAGTGTTATTTAAGAGTAATAATTAACATTAATGTCTAATTACTTTGTGTAATAAGATATAAGTTACAAAACTATAGTAAAAAATGCTATTTATTGGTTTATTTAACAGTCTAATAAACTTTATTTATATATTCGATTTTAAAGCAAAGAAGAAAAAATTGTCAAAAACAATATTAAGCTCATCTAATAACAAATAACACAAATATGTAAATAATTCCAAAAATTAAAACGTAGCATTTAAAACTTCAACCAAAGTATGTTAATTCAAATGATCCTAATCATCAAAGGTTTAAATGAAATAGTGTTTGTGAAATACTACTAACGACAATTAAAGTACTTATTTTCTAAAAGTAAAAAATTGAAGACACATATCAAAACAAAAGACATGTCACATTCTTCAACTTCCCTATTTCTTGGGGAACACACGTTTCTTTTTAACAACACCAGATCCTTCAACATCACTATCTCTATCACGACTATTATGACGTTTTTCAGCTGAGCTTATTGTAATTGTTTCCTATCCAACTTCAGAAGCCCCACTTTCACAATCATCACAATCATTTACAACTTTATTATTTGAACCATCATCCTACATTTAAATTAGGGAAGAAATAAAGTAAGCATCATAATTCTAATCCCTCTTTATGTATCTTTCATAGTTAAATAAACATGAGTAAAAACATAAAATACCTTTAATAATTCCATCTCTAGAGGACAGTTTGCAAGCAATTCAGCCTCATTACTTACATTACCAACAGTGTAAACATGGTAGTTATTGGTAATATTATATTTCCCAATACTTACCATAAACACATATAATTCCCCTACCATTATTTTCAACTCATCAAGGAACAAATCGGATTCTATGTTTGTAGAGAGAGATCGACTTGTAAATGTCGTAAGCATTTATTCCAATAAGTCTAGCAGCATCACGATCGAAGAGACAAAGAGATACAGAACCAGATGTGTCCTTAACATGTATTTGCAACTTATACATACGATTAATATTGCGGTATATATCTTGCAATTGCTATATACACAATACAAATAAAAACATAGTTATTTAAAAAATGGTATTGTTATCTGTACTCAAAGCCAAAACCCGTTTCACCACATTTTTCACATTTTCATTCCTTGCAATCTTCAACCGTGTATTTATCTAGTGTATTATCAGCAACACCCTTCAAACACTTACAACATGTAACATAATACCAGAGTTGATCTTTTTGAACACACAACACATTCCCAACTATGATAACTTTCTTTACCTACAAAGTTTAAAGACAAATGTTTATAAGAAAATAATTAAAGGTTAAGGATAAATATTGAAATTTATTCCAAGTATATTAACTACCTCGGTGATGTCACCAAATTGTTAATCAAAACACACTTACAACCAGGAGCAAACTCACTCAATGTATAATCAATATTCAAACGTTCTATGTTTGGATACTTTTCAGGTGTGATTGGGATATTGGGATTAGCTAAAACGCTATGTCATTATAGAAAGTTACACACATAATTATCAACACATAATAAAAAAGTTAAACACATAATTAAATCTATTTTGTAAGCATAGACAATAAATTAACGTATACCGCTATTTGAAATTCAAAACGGCAGGATCCTCAGAGTTGAAAATAACTTTTGACCCAAAATAGCAATTCGAGACACCAGGTTTCCTATAACAATTTAACAAATAGTGTAATAAGGTTTGACAAATAAATTGAACACAAATAACAACAAATATAGCATACAATTTAACTAAATACCTAGCCAAGCATGGGATTTCACCAATTGTAAAACAACTATTACGTGCACGTCTACATCACAAGCTAAAACACCCTCCGTAAAATGGTCAGTATGCTCAGCCCAAAGGGTGCAGCGTAGGCGTTGCCTCCTTTTTTCCCATTTTTTGGTATATCCACAAGCTCAACACAATAAAAATTTAGGAAATATTAGACAAACATTCATTTAATAAATTTAAAAACTAAAAGGTTGGTCGGAATTTAAATCAAAAGAAATTATACATATTTCTCACTTAGTAGTTGGAAACAAACCCTCCGTGTAGAACGTCAATCATTTGAAGTATCAATGAGATCTGTGTGTCCACTAGCACACTAACGACATCTACAAACCAATCCACCAAACAATATGAAAAATTATGCAACAAAATCTACATACCAAAGAGCACAAATGTAAAAAGAATATGCACAAAACAAAATTAGCTATTGCTTGCTCTTCCACAACTTTCTTTTCAAGAATGTTGTCAAATGTCGTGAATGAAAACATGCTAACTTCAAGAGGAAAACCATTGCTTACTTCTTTCACACGAGTATGTGGCAGGAAATTAACTCGGTAGGAATGTGTACTTATTTTAACACGAATATTGTTATCCGTCACACCAAAATTATTAATAGCATAAACACGACCCTCAACAATCAAGTCTTGAAATTTCATTATCAACCCTTTCTTCATGAATGCCGAAATCCTAGTTCCCTTTAAACAAACAAAATAACCCAAAAAACGTACATAAGATTGTTCTATCTATTTCAAAAGTTTAAAAATGACATACATACCTCCTCATCCATCAAAATCATTTCAATGTTATAAGCTTCGGACGGTTTCATGAGCACACAAACCTTGATTCTCCAACCATCGGTATCAGGGTTCACTTCGCTTAATAGATTATATTAGGATGTCATTTTCTTAGCGGCAATAAAAAAACGCATAAAAAAGTATGTGTAAGCAAAAGGAAATTAAGAAGGATGCTAATCAATTTATAAACCTTACATAGAAATGAAAATTTCAAAGAGCTCTCATTATCTTCAACTCACAATTAATAGAAATAACCAAAAATGCAAATTAAATTGATATTTAAATGACATATAAAAATCATAAAAATGCCTTTAACTCACAATTAATTGAAAGAACAGATAATGCGAATTAAAAAAATATCAAAATGCCTTTAGTTGAGAATTAAATTGATATTTAAATGACATAATAAAAAATAAAAAAAAACACGTAATTACTCTCACGATTAATTGAAAGATAGAAAATGCAAATTAAAAGAATATCAAAATGCTTTTAATTGAGAATTAAATTGATATTTAAATGACATAATAAAAAATTAAAAAAACGCCTAATTACTTGAAGGATTAAAGAAGTTGAATCAATAAATCAAATAGTAACGGATGAATTGAAGGATTAAATAAGATGAATCAATAAATCAAATAGTAGCGGATGAATAAAATCTAAACCCATTTACATTTTAATTTAAGCCTAAATGCCTAATATCTTGACACATCATCAAAGCATGCCTCCTAATTACCTTAGTATAAGGAATTAACATTCTCTAATTGATGCCACATAGGATAGGATACTTCTTAAGTATAAGGGATATAAATTGTTTTTTAACTCAATCAACTAATCAATAACTAACTTATTAATTTGCTTTCATCATATGACATGGTTGATTAAAAACCATTAACAATCATATCAAGCTTCAACTTTTTCTAAAGAAAATATTCGTAACCAATCCATGCATTAATATGTTAGGATATGACTTGAAATGTTTTGGAGGATATTTAAAACTGAAAAAACAAGGTGCTCGGCGTGGGGACATCGAAAACCAGTTGGGGTATTTTCTTGGAGGCTCTACGTTGTGGAGCAGGCTGCTTGTGCCCCAAGTTGTTTGGTTTTGTGTGCGGCGGCCGTAGTTTCTAATTTTTGGTAAATAAGGTTTTTTTAATTAAAAATTAAGGTTACTTGTTTAGTTATAAATATCAAGGTAGGGTATTTTGTCATTTAACTTTTGTGGTTCATATACACTTTTGGGTGACATCTTGTAAATACTTAGGTCATAAAAAAGAAGTCTCTAGTTTTTATCTGTAACAGTAGGTCGTGACCCTGACGACCAAACCATGTTATATCTTGGTTCGTGTTTATGTTGTTTCTGTTATCCGTACCTTCTAACGGGTTCTTGTGTTGATCCGATTCCTTACATAATCTCTACCACAATTAAAATTCCAGTGTAGATGAAATCCACCAAATAATGAGCTTTTGTTAAAAGATTTCGATCTTTTCTTTTCCTCTTGTCTAAATTAAAACTGAATGGAGACTTATGCTGGGTTTCAGAATTTTGTTTTGGACAGAAAAGAAATGATTTGAAAGGAAGGAGAAAGAATTAAAAAAAAATGTGTTCCAGAGTTTTTTTAAGGACGAAAGAGAAGGGGTTTGGAAGAATATTTTCATTAACTTTTCCTTCTAAACTTTGCTCCCAAAGTGAGAAAATTTGGATGGAAATAAAAGGAAAAGTTTTATGATTTTTCATTAGTGACTAAATTACCCTTAATTATAACTAATAATTTTAGAAAATAAGGGTATTATTGTAATATTACTCGTTTTTTTTCTTTCTCTTCAACTCGGGAACACAAAATAAAAACAATACTCTTTCTCTTCTTTTCTTTTCTTTCAAACTTGGGAACGAGAAAAACTAAAACTATTATCATTTATCTTCTTTTCTTTTCTCTCCTTAATTTTCTTTTCTATTCTTTTCTATTCTTTTCTTTCGTATCTAAAACTCGGGAACACAACGTTAGTATTCAGTCAGCACTCAACAATTAGAGGGTGTAAACAAGTTGAGCTTTTATCGAGTAACTCGAGCTCGGCTCGTTCGAGTCGAACTTTATCGAGCTCGAGTTCGAGTTCGAACCCAAAAAAGGAGCTCGAATTATTTAACGAGTCAAGCTCGAGCTTCTAAGAACTTGGCTCGAGTCCTTATCGAGCTTTTCGAGCCTTGTATAGTATACATATATTTATATATTTAATATGTATATATAACGGACTAATATTAAAACATATTAAAAATTAGTACTTATTGAAACAAATCTACTTTATACACGTACTACTTATAATAAGTAATTACAAAAAAATTATTAATTTCAAATTTTATCTATATTTTGAATAGTATGGTTTTTGAATTTATTTTTTTATATTATTTTGAGCTTTTTGAGTTGAGCTCGAGCTAATAATGTACCTTGTTCCGAGCTCGAGCTTCAAGTATGAAAGCTCGTTAAGTTATTCTCCAGCCCTGTGAAGCTTGAACCTGATTCGAATTCAAAGTACAACGTAGTAAAGTGTGATGATGGTCTTATTATAGGATTGGAATTGGATTCAGTGTGACGTGTTTGTAACTTCCGTTGATCAAGAAAATGTTTATGGCTCCTCACAATTCTCCTATATCTGACCAACGTAACGACGCTGATTCCGAGCATTCATGCGAATTTTGGCCCTAAAATTCTTTTTCACTCATTTTATTGCTCTAATCTTCATGTTGATATTACAACCCTAACTAACACCTTATTGCTCGATAGGTATACTCAGAAATCGGTTACCATATTTGTTCTCTTACTTCAATTTCGTTGATCAAGCCTTCCTGTTGAGGAATTATACGTGTGTGTATATATTAATTCGAATTTAAATTTGAAATTGAAGAGTGGGTGGGATGCATGTGATGCCTAAATCAGCGCATGCATTTGTATAATTGTATCTGTGGAAATCAAATCATTGTTTATGATGAAAAGCAGGTTGCTTGGATACGTACACCCACGCCTATTCTCCCTGCCTTGAAGCAATGACTTCTTAAGAAGGTACACCAATCAATTAATTTGCAATCTTGATTCTTAATTGAGTTTTTAAATTTTCTTTAGACGTGTCTTTGTTGTGGGACTCATGTTCTTGTCTCGTTATGGGGTTAAAACCAATGGATGTTTGATTTTTTGAACATTCAAGTTTAATTATGTTAGATAGTACTGGTAGAGTAGGACCATATCAAGGACAAAGGGCAACGTGAATATGAGGTGGTTTGCAGCACCTTGTCTTCCCTAAACCTTTGTTTAAAACAACAGGACAACATTATCCCAATCTTGTCTCAGCATTATCCCAATCTTGTCTGAGAACATCAACTTTGATTATTCAGATCTTGTTTTATATGAAGTTGTCACATGTTGAAGAAAATGATATACAAGTGTAACATGTCCCTCACCTCAAAAACACACCAACAGTTGTTTGGATTTGACACCATCATCTTCATTCCCCCACTTCCCTCTTTTTAAACTAGTCCAAATCACTGTGCTTTTGCCCTGCCCTCAGATGATTTCTAATCTCTGTCTCTACTTACCCTTTGACTTTGTGATCACTCTTTCCCATTTTCTTCCATTTTATATTAGGGTGATTCTATATAGCCCCCTTCATTGTCTATATAACCCCCTTGATTTGACATATGTGAGTGAAAAAACTATATTGAAAATGTAACATTCTTGATTTGACATTTGAATTTGTGAGGAGAGGGGGCTAAATAGTAGCACCCTTAATATTATACCAAAAAGCAGCAATCAACCATTTATATTAGCCCAACACCAGCTTTCATTAATCTCATATCACTTATATATCTATTGAAAAAAGATTGCTTTAACTTGTCTTGAAAATTGAAATGAGCATCATTTTTTAATAACATTGGAAATCATATACATGAATCAAACTGCTCCACTAAGACTCCTCTGACTTAGTGGGGTGCAGTTGTCTGGTCTTGATCCAAAACATCTCATAATAATCACCAAGAGAACAAATACATGGAAAGAAACAACTACTTGATTAAAATTAGAGGAAAAAAGTTAATTAGCTTTCCCCTACATATGAATATGATGACTAAAAAGTAAAAACCCATGAAAAGGGTAAAGATTTAAGGAATGGAAGAAGCATAGAAGCTACAAATCTTTTTCTTTTTACCATTAAACTTTACCCCATAACTAATTGCTTGCAGAAAAAAACTTGCAATCTTATTACACCCCCGGCCAGAAACAGAACAACATTACTCAATCATGTCTGAGCGAAGGTATCGATACATTTATCGGTTATCATTGGAAACATAAACCTTATTCAAGAAAATTCCAAAAACTGAATTGCTGTCTTCTTTTCTTGAGGAGATTATAGGTCTATGAGATTTATCATGTAGGCCATTATTTGGAGAGAGGAGTCAGGAATCAATCAGCACACATATAGTTTTAATGCTAAAAGCTCCTGTTTTGTGGAATATAATGTTTTCACTGTAGTTTTTCCACACTTCTTTTAATATGGCCAAGATTCCATTTAGGTGTCTCCCTTATTTGGAAAAGAAAAAAACATTTTTTTGCACAACACCACAGTTAATTCTCTATTTAGAGGTGTGTTTAACCTATTTAACCCGTTTTCTATAGCGACCCATATTCATACCAACCGAGTATCCAACCCTACCCTACCCTACCCTACCCTACCCGTCCGTTTTGCCTCCTCTACAGTAAATACACCATTGAGAGGTGTGTTTTTTCTCACGTCTCTGTCAAGCTCCATGCTAGAGTCACTTCACAGGAATAAGCTTACATTTAACACAATAACTAATAATAGAATTATTATACCTTCATATATATACCACCCTATCTCAGACTCCCAGTCCAAAGCAGAAATCTGCACCTCTCTATCTCTCTGCCCCCTCTCTTTTTCTCTCTCAAGATTCATGGCATTGATAGTGGTGGCTCTAATCTACCTTCTAAGTTGTTGTATGAAGGTGGGTTGTTCTGTTTCTGAATTTGACAAAATTGGCAGGTTACCTGGTCAACCCCAGGTAGGTTTTGATCATTACTCTGGGTATGTCACCCTTGATGACAACAAGCAGAGAGCTCTCTTCTACTACTTTGTTGAAGCTGAAACTGATCATTTTTCCAAGCCTCTTGTTATATGGTTAAATGGAGGTAGGTCTTTTTCCCCTTCCCAATATAAACAGAGAGCTCTTTTTTACTACATATATATATTTTTAAAGTTTTTATCTATATTAACAATAATTAATTTGGTTGCAGGTCCAGGTTGTTCTTCTTTGGGTGTTGGGGCATTTTCAGAAAATGGACCATTTAGGCCAAAGGGTGAAGTGCTAGTTAGGAATGAATACAGCTGGAACAGAGGTCAGTTTTCTGGCCATCTAATAAATTACCATCTCTTTTATGCTATTGAATTTCATTTTTATTTATCTGCAGAAGCAAATATGTTGTATCTGGAGACACCCGTCGGAGTTGGTTTTTCCTATAAAGCTAATTCTTCTTCTTTTGAGTCCACAAATGATAGTATCACGGGTATCTAGTTTCACTTTCACACCCTTTTCTTTGAAAATTAAGCTATCAAACTTTCTATTATTTGACTTTTCAACTTTATAAGATAAGCTTACTTTTGTTTTCTTTGAGCATGAAGAAAGCTGATACTTTTGACTTTGATATTTGTATTACAGCCAGGGACAATTTAATGTTCTTAAAAAAGTGGTTTGTGAAATTCCCACAATACCGAAACCGGAGTTTGTTCATTACGGGTGAGAGCTATGCAGGTAACAGAGTATATTCTTCCCAAAATCCTAAATTTGTTTACTTTATGCTCAAATTGTCTCAGTTCTTGCCAGTTTTTGATGAGTCTTATTGTATGTTAACTTAAATAGGACACTATGTTCCTCAGCTAGCTAAGCTAATGCTCCAATTCAACAAGAGACAGAATCTGTTTAATTTAAGAGGAATAGCTGTGAGTAATGCAACACCACATCTAAATTTAATTATAATAAATCTTCGTAATATAAGACATTCTTATGATTTTCTGATTACTATTCATGCACAGCTAGGCAATCCTGTGTTGGAATTTGCTACTGATTTTAACTCAAGAGCCGAGTACTTCTGGTCACATGGATTGATCTCAGATTCAACCTACAAATTATTCAGTTCTGCTTGTAATTACTCGCGGTACGTGAGTGAGTACTATAGAGGATCTCCATCTCCAGTGTGTTCAAATGTTATGACCTTGGTTAGCAAAGAAACCAGTAAGTTTGTTGACAAATATGATGTCACTCTGGATGTCTGTATCCCATCTGTGCTGTCACAATCCAAAGTTCTTGTTCCTCATGTGAGTTTACTGAATATTTTCAAAGAGAAGCAAACCAGTAGCTGTTATTCAGGTTCTGATTTTTTCTTCTAGTGTAACACAGAAAATTGAAGAATCAGTTGATGTTTGTGTTGAAGATGAGATTGTCAACTACTTGAACAGAAGAGATGTTCAGATAGCTCTTCATGCCCACCTGATTGGAATCAACAAATGGCTTGTTTGCAGCAAGTAATTGACTCATATCTTTCAATCTCATTATCTTTTGATGATGTCATGATACTGATTGACAAAAATATTTTACTAATGAAATCACCATTCTATGATCCTAGCATCTTGGATTATGAATTGCTAGACGTTGAGATACCAACGATTAGTATCTTAGGAGATCTCGTCAATGCTGGAGTAAGTGTCTTGGTTTACAGGTATATTATTCTTACTCCTAAATGTTTCATACACAAGTTGTATCCATATAAGGTTCAATATTGAAAATGTTTTCAGTGGAGATCAAGACTCAGTTATCCCATTGACCGGAAGTCGAAAGCTAGTAAATGCTCTAGCAGAAGATCTGAAGTTAAACACAACCTCATCATATAGAGTTTGGTTTGCAGAGATGCAGGTAAGAAAGGATTCACTATGATTGACCACATCTATAGCTTCAGAATGCTAAACTCTGATACATTCATTCATCTTTATATATTTGTTTTTGTTTTAAGGTGGGAGGATGGACTCAAGTTTACGGTAACATACTGTCGTTTGCAACCATTAGAGGGGCATCCCATGAAGCTACATTCTCTCAGCCGGAGAGATCGTTTGTGCTTTTTAAGTCGTTTTTGGAAGGCAGACCTTTGCCAGAGGCGTTCTCATGAACTACTCTCTCAACTTAGCTAGTGAATTCAATTTGGGATTGTAAGTAGATTTTAGCTTAAACATAATTTAATCTTTTGGCAACTAAAATTGCTTATGTAAAAAGATTTTGAGAAGAAACCAGGCTAAGTGTCAAATAAGTTGCTAGTTTGTTTGTCTGTTTAACATTAGTATCTCTATCCCGTCTCTAATTATATAGTTTGTTTAGATACGTGTAATAGGTAAAATCTGATGGATCATAGCACATAAACTACACTTGCATACAGATGACCCTTTTAACATACATATACGTACAATACGGTTAAAATCAAGACGGGCATAATACATATTATGTTAGTTATCTCCACTCTGATAAGCTGGATCACAGAATTCTCCTCCAAGATCATCGCACGCCTCTGCAATAAACACCCTGTAGAAAACATTCAATCAGAAAAATCGACATGCAAGCACCACAGAGAGCTAGAATTGACAGAATCTTACGTCTTGGGACTGTTATACTGGAGATACTCTCTGTCAACTGTTTGTGAAGTAACTTGCTCCTTTGGGTTCGGGTTGGTGTTGGGTTGTGTGAGCTTGGTTTCAGGGAACATTTCAACATCACAAGCAGCACCACCCAGAGTCTCACATGCTTCTGCTGGGAAAACACTGAATTAAACCCAAAATAAGATATGTTTAGCTAGATACTATATAGTAATAATATGATTTAAGAAATTCAGCAACTTACGAGGCGGCCATGGAGCTGTAGTCGATTTCAGAAGCTTCAGAGGCTGCTGCTTTTGCTTTGATCGAAATACAACCCGATGATGTTTGGTGACAATGTTTAGCAGGAAATAAGAATAATGTGTTTGAGAAAGTTGAGGTGGTTTTGGTAGAGAGGAAAGGAGATGAAGGCAGGTAGATGGAAGCCTGCATTTTCGGTTTTATATGATATGATTGTTGATGTGTTCCAAATATGTATGAACTATGAAGGTGTGTGTGTATATATACTGGCAAAAACTTTAATTAAGAGATAAGGTGGGTGGGATAAGGATGAGGTTTTGGTTTGGTTTCTTGTGAAAGATATTTATTCTACTGGTCCCCCTCTCAACTCAACCATGAACCATGGTTTAATTACTGATGCTTTCTAAACATTAAATTGTCATTTATGTATGTGTCTCTACATCAAATTGTGCTTTCTAAACATGAACCATGGTTTAATTACTGAGATGCAAAAACAACTACATGGTAACTAATCATGAATCAACTAACCACTTTCATGAATCACCATATGCTTTCTCTCTCACTCTCCTACAACCCAAATCTTAACACTATAATCTTTGCATATTATACTTTCGTTTACATTATAACTTACCATTCATTACATTTTTTTCACAATTTGCCTGACTAGGCCCATGGAGCCGAAGTCCACCGTGACAGGCACTCGAACCATGCAATGGGGGAACCCTGGTCCATGAGTGATGCCCCATATTTGAAGGACCATTTTAACAACTTAATGCCTGTGAAAAGCTGCTTCAAGGTCTAATAGCAAAGTAATATTCATATCATTATACTGGCAAGACAAGATATATGTTCAAAACCGAAAGTAGAATGCAAGATTACGCTTCGTTATTGACCAAGTCAAGAAAGTAAGCAAGAAAAAGACGCACGCTTTTGATTGCAAGGTAAAGATGATCCCGTGATAGCTTGCATGTACCAACTAAACTAACCAACCCCAAAATCCATGACTGCAAAATTTTCCATTTTTCCGAAAACCTCTTTGCAGTTTGCACCATCTCTAAATCATGAGTTAAAGTATCGTTCATCAGAAGCTGTGAAGTTGAGTGAGCATTGGAACGAGTTCATCACTAGAAGGGCGATCAGAAGGCATATCAGAGAGACAAACAGCAGCTATTCTTACAGCCATCAACATCTCATCTTCCTCCATTTCTTCTCCCAGTAGACTCTTATCAAGCGCCTCTCGAGAATCCCCTGCTTCCACAAGCTGTCTAAACCACATTCCCATATCACCCCTGCTTCCACTTGTTGCTTCCCTAAATAACGGGTCGCTTGGATCTCGACCTGTTAACAGTATCCCCAATATCACCCCAAAGCTGAAGATGTCACTCTTTTCCGTATATATACTGAAAAACTCAACCATGGAATCTTTAATCAGTACCAAAGTTATACAATTATCTGCTACATAATGAGTCGATGATTCCCAACAAAAGCGCATAAACTAATAAACAAGAACCAAATTATGTCACTTGTTTTAACTAGGGTGGCAATGTATTAAATTAAATACATGAAAATACCTGAAATTTGGGAAACATTCAGGGGCATAATAGCCTGATGACCTTCCATCAAAAGTGTGCATAATCTTAGCCAAACCACAATCCCCTAACCTGGGCTCAAAGTCTGCATCTAGCATTACATTTGAAGGCTTCAAGTTACAGTGCAAGATTCTAGGTGTACAAGTAAAGTGAAGATACTGAAGCCCTTTAATAATCCCAACTGCAATTCTCAGCCTAGCATCCCACCCAATCTGCAATTCATTTTCCCTCCGTCTTTTCATTGCGTCTTCAAGACTACCCGTGGGGATATAATCATAAACCAAACAAAACTTATCATGTTCACGAACATAAGCCTTTAAGCTCATCAAGTGTCTGTGCCTCAAACTAGCCAGAATCTCAAGGTCTCTCTGTACTCGTCTCTTGACACTCTTTCTCTGAGATTCTGGAGCCCCAATCTCAAAAGGCTCGAGTTTCTTCACTGCAACTGTGAACCCATTTTCAAGTACTGTTTTGTAATACTTGCGATTAATAAGCACCTGGGTCTCGCTTGCTAGAGCTGATTGTAGAGATTTGGGAGAGATTTCTGGTGAGAAAACAACTGGACCCTTGAGAATAGGAACTCTTTTCATGTACCTAAAGATGCATCTTATCACGCAAGCAGAAACAAGAGCACAGCTTAATCCTGTTATGCTTCCCAACAATATGCTCAAAAGAACTCTTCTTAACTTGCTTCTAAACTCTGCTGGTGATGGAGGGTCTGCAGAGATGTGATTTATTGTTTCTCCATGACATTGCACAAAACAAGAGTTGCAGAGGCAGTGTAACAACATAAACACAAGCATACACCAAACTTTAACAAAACCCCACATAATTATACAAGTCTATCAAAGCTTGGAGCTCTGACCCAGATAGGAAAAATCTTTAAAAACTGAAATTTTGAGCTAAAGATTCCATTTTTCGCTATAAAAACCGAGGATTTGATCATGAAAAGAAGCAGAGAGAGGTAGAAGAAGAAACAAAGAGAGACTTTAGCTCAAAAGATTCCAAGAAAATGCCGAATTAACGTGTGGATGGGAAAGGGTGAGTTTAGAAACTTCAAGGGGAAGCGTAAGTTGGCAAGATGGAATCGATTCATTCTTACCATTTAAAGGGGAATCAAAGCCAGAATTAGCGTGAGAATCCAAATCTGCAACAATCAAACTCTAAGCAATTACAAACTGAGTGTAATGGAGTGATTCACTATACCCCATTCAACGTGAATTCAAACTTTTTTTAAGCTTTTCTTCGAAAACAACAAGTCAAGAAAAGAAAAGAAAAGAAAAAAAGATGCTTGGATTCTGGGAATGGCAGATTCGAGTGGTACTGGTGTATTATTGTTAAATGGACAGGCAGAGGAAGGAATACAAACAAAACCCTTATACTGTTTGCCGTGTGAAAATGTAGATAAACATGTAGCTGCTGAGAAAGAAGCAAGCTTGCCTTTAAATGACACAATCGCAACCGCGCTTAATGACTTTCAGACGATAAAACATAAGAAATCAAAGTTTTTATCAACACCATTTTTTTTTAATTAGACTTTATAAGGTTTTTTTATAATCAACGTGTGAATTAAATATTTATTATATTCAGGTGTAAAGAGTGTATTTTTACACCAAAATTTATTATAATTTAATTTATGCATAGAAAATTTTACATTATTATTTTTTCTGCCAAGTAATTTAGATTTACACACTAAGATGTCTCAGTTATGTTATTACAACTTTAATCTTAGAGTAAATTATTGAAATAGTCCCTGTGTTTGTCAAAAGTTATTAGTTTGGTCCTTTAAGATCAAAAATTACACTACATGTTCCTATGGTTGCTTTTTTGTTACTAAACTGGTCCCTTAGCCATTTAAACTAACGGCGTCAGTGTTATAAATTTTAAAATGACCATTTTGCCCTTTTATAACCTCACAAACTCAGTCCCTATAGTTTTCAAATAGTTTCGCATTTAGTCCTTTAACATGTTTTTAATAATTTACTCTATACATTTATGTATGTGTGTGTACATGTATATATATTTAGTATTTTTATTCTAGTACTT
>JAUEJL010058716.1:0-18959 GCA_032274825.1 Drosophyllum lusitanicum | reverse complement strand
TCTCTCTCTCTCTCTCTCTCTCTCTCTCTCTCTCTCTCTCTCTCTCTCTCTCTCTCTCTCTCTCTCTCTCTCTAGTTTGAACCATCGTCATCCCCGCTTAGGGTTTGAACCACCACATAGATCAAGCCTTTTAGATTATTAAACAAAACAATAACATAGATTGACCATTTCAAACGATTAGACACAACAACATAGATCGATATATCATTCAAAATGATTGAACCATCACGTATCAACCATTCCTACTGCCACCACCCGGCCTACCATAACCTTGATAAACTTGAAGGGTTTTCTCGATCCGTCTCTTTCTCTTACTCTTCGATTGAGATGTTTTTCGATATCGGGTGTTGTTCAATTATGATTCTTTTTTATTCGGGGTTGTTTTTTGATCTCATTGTATGCGTTTATTCTTCAGATTTGAAAATGTTTGTTAATTGGTGTGTGTTTATTCTAATATTTAGGTTTTGAATATTATTGATTTGAAGGTGTGTGTTTGTAATACCCGAAATTTTAGTGATAAAATGTAATTATTTAAATGCTAATTCGTTAATAAGTTTTTGTTAAAATATATAAGTACGTGATGGAAATAAAAATAACTTGATTATTTAGGTTTAGTAGCCTAAATAAAATAAGGGAGAAAAAGCAAGATTCTGTTTTTGGTGAAACTGAAAGGAGTTTTGGAAGATCTTCTTTCTAAAGATCAAACGCATGTTTTCTAAGGGTTACTTGCGATTACAATTTAAAAATAGATTATGCGTTTTTAATAATCAGAATTATATAATCAGCTGTAAAAAAACGTGCTACTGAATAATAGTGTTTAGATTTGATTATGCTACTTAATATCACAATAATTAGATAATCAGTTTTTTGAGTGCTTAGCAAAGTAGATTAATTGATTTTTAAAGGGTAAAATCACAATAATCAAATAATCAGTTTGAAAAAGCAACTCAAAAGTAGATTCTCAAAATTGCGTTTTGTCGTTTCCAAAACACAAATAGTTGATTTCTGAAAATACAACCCCAAACACTTTAAACTAATTATCTACGACTTCAAATCACAATAATCAGATAATCAATGTTTAAACGCAAACCCAAACACCCTCTAAATCGCTCTCTCTCTAGAGAGAGGAAAAAAAAGTTCAAACAAGAAATGATTTTGGTGTGACAACCATTTGTAACACCATTAATGACTCATTAATAGGGGTATTTTGGTCATTTATATATATCCAACCATGAATTGCGTCCACGTGGATTGTTATTAATGAGACTTGATTTTCCCAAAATACCCCTCATTAATGAGTCATTAATGATGGTAGTGGTATTTACAATTATGTCATTAGCATTATTACCCATTGATTTATTTTAATCAAGGGCCAAGATTGGTTCTTGCAGTTCCCGCACCAAAATCAATTCTCGTTTGAACTTTCTCTTATATATATTACACGCCCACATGTAGCACATTTATTATTTTTAGAATGCAAAACAAATGAAGAGGCAAGTGCGTGGTCGGGCCAACCTCTTTTGACCCCTTCACCCCCCCCCCCCTTTTTTCTTTTTCCTTCCCAAAAGAAAAAGAAAATGTGATTATTAGGTAACTAAAAAATTACCGGGATATCTCCTTTTGCTTCCATAAGTGACCAACATCCTGTTTCTACATCAAATGCCCACACTGCAAATACCAAGATTTATAAAACTTCAAACCATATAAAACTAGTAATCAATGAATTTTTAGATTAAACAACCTGATACTCGATCACTTGGTGGGGCAGTTCGCCCTCCAATTAAAAGCACCTTCTTCCCCCAAGGCACCTTTTATAGAAAAAAGTTAATCACTAAATAGCAGTATTAATTTAAATGTTTAATCCATCGGCAATAAAAAATAGGAACAATACCAAACAATGACCCTTGCATGCCGGAATCTTTAGTTGAAGACTAGATGGTGAAAGATATAGTCTTGATGAAGCAGCGGCCCATGAAAAATTTTCAAAATTTAGAACCTGAAATAAGAAGCACACCCTATGTAATTCATCAAAGTAGTAAATTATTCTTTCTATAGTTGTGAAACAAACGATTTTCATATACTACAGATAATAATAATTTATTATCACACTCTAAAAAAGAAAAAGATAAGTCTTGTACCTGTACATCGTCTAATAACCCATTTCCAGATTCACCACCAACAACAATCATCTTCTTTCCAATTACAGCTGCTGCATGCTATTCAGGACAAAGGATAAACATTCACTTTCGGATTAAAACAATCTTTAGGTGTCAATAGGATAGACTAGATATGGCAAAATAGGTGGATTGGGTAACAATTCAGAACAAGTAATTTTTTAGTACAAGTCAGCATGGGTCAGGCCCGGTTGACCTAAAACACATTCTATTCGAAGTTTGAAAGTTTTAGTAGATAATTAGTGTGTCAAGACTTGTTTTGAGTGCCGATTTATTTTCTGTCGGTCTATATCGATAAATAAACTAAATTGTTGCAGTAACAATTGAATTTTTGAATAAGCAATTTTGGATGTTTTTACTTTTAAAAAATTTAAAATTTTGGCAACTTTCCCGGCTCCTTTGAAGCTAATTTTTTCCTATTTCACCTGATAGACCATTTAAGATAAAACATATCCCAGATCAACCCTTTACAGATAATTCAATCATAATTACCCACTCTAATCAAACAACAATACTTAAATGGTAATCAGAGAATGTGTTACATTGAACCGAGGTGTAGGCTTATCCCCTGTAGTTGAAAGCTTTTTCCATCCTTCACTATTTCCGGAAATAGAATTTTCTAGCTCGGGTACAGTGGATACGCAGCGGTTATTATCATCTGAATCATTGATTGCAGTCGTAACACTATCAACCTATGATGTTTACACCCAAAAAGTATAATATAAAATAAAAGAAATCATCAGATTACAATACTTTAAGACATCAATTCATAAAGCAGCAGAAAGTCTGTATGATTAAGTTCTTACATGTGAATTGTTACGTTTAGGTTGTCGAACAGGACTTCGTGTCCCCTGAGCAGAGTCAGAAAGCTGAATTTTTACTCTACAGAAAGAAATTAACCACCAATTACAAAAATCATTCAAGATTGTAGTTGTTTATCGACGTCCATCAAGATTTAGTACAAAAGCATATAGTAACAAACTTTTTGCCTTCCCCCATCCACCTCGAACCCAAAAAAATGAAAGAAAATTTGCCATCAACGGGTGTATAATCAAGTATTCTTATTATTCTCTAATCTAAAAGAACAAACTAATTGCCCCTAATGTCCAAGGAACCATCAACAATAATTTACCTCCCCCCCCCCTTTTTCCCCCACAAAAAAGTATCATCCATGAGTGTTCAACGAGTAATCCTTCTAGTTCTTTCACCTAAAAAAACAAAATAATTGCCCTAATGTCCAAAGAACCATCAAGAATCAACCTTTTCTCCCTCCTTTCCCAAAACAAGAAGGAAATATTATCAGCAGCTAGGGTTTGATTAATTCATTTTTCTAATTCTTTAACCTAAAAAACAACGTAACTGCTCACAGAACCATCAAGATTTAAGAATCAACCTATCCCCTTCCCCCCACACCTGAATAATTAAAAAGAAAAACCAAAAAGAAAACTATCAACATTGAATGTGTAATCAGGTATTTCCTCTAAATTTTAAAATTACAACAGTCATAGCGCCTAATGTCCAAAGAACCATCAGCATTCAAGAGTCAACCTTTTATGTAGTTTTTATTTTCTTCTATTTGATTTCACAACAGGAATAAACAGCCCATCACTATGCGCACATAGGCATTGCATAAACATAAATCAAAATACTATATGCTCATACACAGCTTTGAAATATAAGTACATTTGTTTAAATTTAAAAATCTATAATTAGAAAAAAAAAACTCACCTTCCAAGCTTCTTTCCCTTCCGAGAAAACGCAAACATGGTCGCTCAGCTAACACATAAGTAACAAATCTTTACAAACAAAAAGAAACGAAATTTAGCCTTTCTACACTATGATAGTCGAAACCCACAAGCATTACGTCTATTCAAACAAGAATCCACAATTTCCACCCCCATTGAAGAAACCCGTGACGAAATTAGGGTTCTTGAAGAGCAAAATCAGCAGTGAAAAAAACAGAGAAGTTGAGACTAACCCGTTTGTGAAAGATTTGAGTTTGAAATAATGAAGAGAGTGTTGATTGGATTCCTGGTTAGTGCATTTGTGTGGGTAGAGGTAGAGTAAAACAAGCTAAATGATCCAATAATGGAGAGTTACTGTACCTGTGAAATGCATTTATGGCAGTGAAGAAGCTCAGTGGATTGGGGTGGGGTGGGTGCGTAAGTTAGCAGACTTGAATTTGGTTTTTGTTTGTTTCTTGGTCTTTACACGTGGGATCATTCGGGAGTACATCACATCTAAGCTGTCACTACTGTCACTACTGTATTTGAATTCAAATTAGTTATATACTTTAATTAATTAGCATCCCTTTATTTATCTTAATTAAAGCTATGTTTTCCATCCATTTAGTTATATATAATTATTATAAGGTGTCTTTGGTGTTTTTATAGTTGTGTATTTAAGTCTATTAGCAATATAAGCTATAGATTTAAAAGTATGAGTCTTTTAAAAACATGTTTTGTTAAGTGGACTTGGACACCCCTAGATGGGTGTTTGGGCAAAGGCTATTTTAATAGTTTATAGCTTAATTTTTTGAAATTTCAAGAAATTAATATGGTTAATTTTAAGGATTTATTCACTTATCAACTTAATTTCATGAATTTAAATGTGTTACAAGTATAATTTGATAAGCTTGTAATCAGTTTTTTTTAATATTAGCTATGTTATTGAAATAAATTTAGCCAAATACCTCGTTAGACTTGAATTTAGATTTGAAGAATATAAAAGTTTCAACCGACTCAGCTTATATGACCAACACTGAACACTCTGTCAAAATAAACAAGTATACAATATGTCTAATAGTATGTCTTGTCTAATCATTAGTATTGGGTTTATATGTATCAACATCTATTCTTCGGTATGTATTTTCAGTGATGAAGTTGATAGAATTATTATGGGTAATCAAATGTATCTATTATCATATTTATACTTTACTATAATACATTTAAAATTTTCTCTCCTACCTATTTGATCCCTTAAAAATTAAAATTTCAGCAACTGAAAATTACCAATTTACCCCTCAAATAACCTCCATTACTCTCTCTTACTTTCCACACTCATCAATAAACACACTCTTTTATAACTACACACTTTCATCCATAAAAAATAAAGAAAATGGTTGTTTTGTTATTTTATAACGTTTGTTTTAAAAATGAAGAAAAGATTTGGTGGTAAGAAAAAGAAAGAAATTAAACGGCATGTTACCGGGTGAAAACTATTCGTTGAATACCATATCCCTATATTCAATAAAACGGCATGTTATTAGGGTAAAAATTATTATCTGTCGTAGCATTGCGTAGGTACAATACTAATATTAAGAAACATTTGCTGGATAGAATTATTATGGTATGTGAGTATTTTAGTTCTATGAATTTTAGTAATGAACATTACAATCATAAGATTCTTTATAGGAGTTCTGAATATACATAATGCTTTTTATATTAGCTATACACTACTTGTGTTATATGGTAATTGATATCATCTACATTAAAAATATGTCTTCTTTCATATGTTATCTAGTTTGCTTGATGCATTCAATTGATCACATGGATCCAACTTGTAAATTCTTATCATCCATTTGCCACTTTGATACACTTTAAACAATTTAGTCCAATTTCAATTTTAATAAATATACTTTATCACCCATTTGACTTAAAAGAACATATATAATTCGAAATAACTTAAAATGTCAAATTAGTTTTACCTTAATACTATCATCATCATCATCATCATTATTATTATTATTATTATTATTATTATTATTTTGATATTAAAGTTGCAAAAGGGTCATGGTAGGATGTTCATTGGTGAAGTTAACCCTTAAAAAGCAAAAGATTCTAAATTTGAAATTCGTAAAAAACTTTAATTAGTCTAGTAGCCTACTACCAATTGAATCATACATAGGCTTGGCCCAAACACTGTCTTCAAGGGCCTGATCTTGTTGGGCCGAATTCACCTATTAAAATTACTATACTATGGCCAAAGGTCCAGTCATATACAGCCCAAGTCAGACCCAATTCAAAGCCCACTTCTTACTTTTTCAATCTAATCATTTGAATTCAAAGTCCGGTCTAGGTTTTATCTTCCCTTTTTTTTATTTGCTTATTTTTTTCTTCTAAATTCACTAATAACTCTTCACTTTTTTACTCTTATTTTTTTGTCGCATTAACGTCACGTCACATACCAACCGAAATAACCGGTTCACACTCCGTGCTTGTGTTCAGGTAAGTTTGGGAGTGACATGATAAAGAACACTTGAGTTTAGAACCTCGTTATACATGAAAAATGATCAAGTTGTCACTACTCTAAATTTTTTTTGGGAGAATTTCATATATATCCTTATAAACATTGTTAATTACATATATCTCCTTACAAAACTCAAAATTACGTCAATGTCCTCATAAATTCCGTTAACTCTCTTATATATCCAAATAATCACTTTAATTATAATTGAAACATTTAAAAGTTAGAAATCAATATCTCTAATTTAATTCAGAGTAAAATCCCCAAATTACCCCTAGTTTCATCATTATCAAACCCACCAATTACAGTGAACTTGGTTGCTAAAACCAAGCTTTCCAAACTGACCATTGTGCACTGAAACTTCTCCGGTAAAGCTGTAGGACCGAGCACTTGAAAAGATAAAGCTAGCAAATGTGTGTAACTGGTCGGATAGTGAAGGAAATCGAGTCTGCCAACTTTAAAACAGACAGTATCATCAAAAGTAGCTTTGTGTTTTGATAGAACATTGGAGTATTAGTAATCTTTGATAGTGAAGAGACTACCGTTCGATTCTTTTCTCTTTTATTAATTCTGGTTTGTTTGATTCTTCCCTCTTCGTTTAATTTTTCTTTTTTCGATCCTTCCCTCTTCCTTTAATTTCTGCACCTTTTTTGGACATGGGGATTTAGGGTTCTTCGTTTAATTCTTCCCCCTTGGTTTAATTTTTCACCTTCGACTTCAAGCATTCAAATTGCACTATACATAAATTTTGGCTGTTTTTGGGAGATCACGGAAGCTAGATATCCCCAAATTGAAATGATATATGATTACGTGCTCTATCTAATTCAAATTCATGATATAAAGAAACGTAATATGTTGGTTTAATAATCCAGGTTTAAGGGGTGTGGAAGCAGAGTTAATAGAAAGGAGGAAGAATATCGAAAAAGATAAACTGATGCAGCTGTTACGATGCTTCAAAAAGATCCTAGAAGAGTAATTGGATTATGACAATCTGGTGTGTGTGGAAAATTCTACAAGCTAACCAAAGGAAATTGACATTGATTAGGAACATGATAAGAGTTTTAATTAAAGTTAGGGGTAATTTGGGGATTTACATCTGAATTATATTTAAGATATTGATTTCTAACTTTAAAATGTTTTAACTATAATTAAAATATTTATTTGGATATATAAGAGAGTTAAGAGAGTTTAGAAGGATATTGATGTAATTTTAAGTTTTATAAGGATATATATGTAATTAACAATGTTTGTAAGGATATATATGAAATTCTCCCATTTTTTTTCCGTTCTAGCATTTATATACTAACTTGAGTTATTAAATTAACTAGATTAGTGGATGATTAGCTTTTTTTCTATCATTCTTCTTGATTTATCTTTAATTCTTCTCTAATACTTCATCATTAATGAATTTATTGTTCTTAGTCGTGTGCTCGTAATTTTTACGTTTTTATGGATTTTCAAACGCTTTCAATTTAACGTGTTACCTCGTTACTATGAAACACTGAAGAAATGTTATTCTAGTACTATAAATAAGTTGTTATTAGAATTATGTCAAATATCATGTTAATATAATTATTATTCTTTTAAAAAATATTATATAAATAAGTTGGAAGAGCTTAACATTTCGTAGTCGATGAGTTCTGTCCAGAAAAGGTATTATCGTGACTTTTTTCTTTTTTAATTTCTTTTTTTGGTGTATTTGTTGGTAGCAACAAATAAGTGTATTTTCCTTTTAATACCGTCTAGGTACATCTCTCTATCCATGGGGTTAAGTATTACGTCCATATGCAAGCTTGCTTTTTATGGATATAGATTTATACTTATCCAACTAAATAAAACTATTATTATTTAATTAAAATGAATTTAAGGAGACCTTATGTTATATTGTGTATATGTTCAAAACTCAAAATGAAGTTTGGCCCAATTTCCAAATTGTTATCAAAATGTTATTTCTTTTCTTTATTGTTGTGGGCTTAAATTAGATGTTTACATTAACTTGATGTTAAATTCTAAATTCTTATCAAAAGGTTATTTCTCTTATAAAGAATATATAGGAAATGTTGTATGAAAATACAATAAACTTTGTCTTACTTATTAATTAATACGACTAATTTTTTTAACGATACAATCAACTTTTATAACCCTTTTAATTGTATGCAAAACACTTTGTTGTATGTCTAATTTTTTGTTAGCATTGTATATAACGAACGTTGTCATAATTCTTATCGTATGCAATAACTTAAATACAATGTGAGGATCATGAAAATTGATTGTATTATTTAAAAAGTTTATTGTATACGATGGTAACTAAAATAAAGTTTATTATATATTTTTATAATTATATATATATAGAGAGAGAGAGAGAGAGAGTGAGTGTGTTTATTTCTGTTTTTATATTGTTCAACCAATGATCGTCCAGGTACGTCAACCATATCAACTAACAACAAAATTTGTGCCTAGGTGCATCATCATCTCACACACTCACTCACGTGCTATTAGATAAATAAATCTTAGTATAAAAACATGGGAAAACGATATACAATTTTCGGTTTAAGGGAGTGATCAATGATAGTTCTAAACCGGTTTAAAAAAATATAGGTTAAGATTATCTTATTTGTCGTAATGACTCGTTATTTTTTCTTACAAACATTAGAGTATTTACTTATTTTAAATCAAGAATTGATCCTTTTGCTAGTCACATTATCATATTTGTAAAAGAACAAGATAGGTCATATTTGGTCACAACATGAGAGTATATTAACCCAAAAAATTTTGTCTCTGACACAGTCACACAGACTAGAAGTGTTGCATAGCAGACAGAGACAGAATTTGTTCACGTCTGTTTTATATAGTTATCTATATCTATACTACTGTATAAATCATTTAACATTCTCTCCCCTTCTTAATTTTAAGAATTCTTAAAATTCAACCAACATAAAATCTTGACCTTTAATTCTATTTAAATTAATCTCATTCATCAATCTTTAACCATTTCACTCTTTTTCCTAATTTACTTTAATTTTTTATTTATTTAAATATACTCTCTCACACAAGCACAATTATCCACCACATTAACATAATTTTTAAAATTTTATTAACTTCTATCTCCTTATTTCATAAATATAAATTTTTTTGTCTTATTTTAATGTCTTTTAAAACTTATTTTTAAAATTAATAAAATAGTTACTGCAAATAAAAGAAAACTTGAAAAAAAACGGACATATTGTTATAGAAAACTTTTTCATAACATTGAATCAAGCGAATAACGTATTATTACATTCTTGAAAGTAAAACAGAAACTATTTGCCGCTGCAGCATTACGCAGGTACGATGCTAGTTGTTATTAAACCTTTCAATAATTAAGTTTTTTATGTATGTTAAATGATTAAGTTTTTTTATGTATGTATATATCATATAATCTTTATCTTAAAAAAGAAATTTATAATCAACTTGTTTCTTTAATTTATAGGCTTACTATAAGGTATCTTAATAATTAGGGGTCGTCTAACATGTGTCCTAAGACACGTGTTTATGTGTATTAAATACTAATTTAGACAAAATATCTAATATTAACTCTACATTTACTGGTTTTGATTTGAATATCATAATTTGAGATCATCGTTGTTAGATATTATCTTCTTTAGAAAACAAATACATCATAAACATTTGTCTATACAAAATTTAAAATCTTATGTTTTTACGCTTCTGAATGTGTTGAATTTTAATAGAATCTATAAAACATATGATCTTACGCATGATCCCGACATTGATTCTTGAGCATATAATCATAATATTTCAATGCAATTCGACCCTACTTGGGTTGAGTTAATAAATTAAGAATTTTCAAATGAACTCATTTTGTTAACATAAATAGAGTAACCAACTAATTGGATATATAATAATTTTCATAAAGTTTTTGGAGATTCATGGTTTTAAATTTTATATTTATAATACTCCAGTTACTTATATTAAATATCTATAAGTTTTATTGTAATACTGATATGATAGTTTAAATTTTGAAACTTATATTAATTAGTCATAAAATTACTATAAAAAAGAAATTATGAGATTTGAGTATGATATTTTGATACTGATTCGAAAATGACCAATAACAAGATATCAAACTTCATACATTGGTTATGAGTATGTTTACCGCAAAAGATTGTAAAATAGGTGTCTTGAATAGGAAAATTCAATCTTTGTAGTTGGCAAAATAGATGTCTTTGTATAATTTATATGATTTAATTTTTCCCATTGATTTTATCAGTTAATAGCCCCTTGTAATTATGTATACGTTGCATTTTAAACAATTTTTAGACCAGATAAAAATTATTAACTTATTTTGTTGGACTTAAATAATTTATTATTGTTTAATATAAACCATATTCATACCACTAGGTCAAACAAATTTTGGTGTTATGTTTAAACATTAACATTGTGTTATTGAGTTTAAGAGAAGAGAAAAAATAAGTAATAGAAATACTTCCAAATCTTTGTGTTTTTAGAAGGAAATGACCGAAGGTAAAAATGATTTAAATTTCCCTATATATTCTTAATTTACCTCTTACAAAAACTCGAGAATGCAACGTAAAGGAAGAAAGTTGTAACATTGCAATAGTCAAGGGTGAATCTATTTGGTCCGTTACGGCAGCATATGTCTCCAGTCAACCAAGCACATGATGTGGAAAATTTCGAGGTTAACATGATGCTAAAAACTTTCATAAATACAATAAACTATAGCTAAATACTCGTTTTTCGTTTATAAAATACCTTCTTTTGGGCTTAAAACGCAAATTGGACACAAGAATCTAATAACTACTTCGAAATGGGAGGTGATTCTTCTATTTATAAAACTTATTCATCCACGAAAGGTACAATGCATTTAAAGCTATGCTACAAGCTAGTGAAACGTCTATTTTTCTTGTATAAATCAATTTTATAAATAAAAGAATCATCTCTCTTACAAAATGGATACAATTTATATTTAGTTATTCACCCGTATGAAATTTAAAACAAACCTTGTATCTATCCAAAAATGTTTTGCATATTGTCCATAGAGTGTAATGACTGTAATCTATAAATACCACATTAATACAAGCTCAAATTGCCCAATCAAAGTTCCGTTCTTTATCTTCCATTCCACACTAAAGTCAAACGTTCCACTTATACCTTCTCCACAAGCCATCGAGGAGGGCAAACTGGTAATTTCCCCTAATCCACAAAGTCATCAATCTCATTCTATGATGGCGAAACAGTAAATTCCACTAGATCAACAACTATAAATGCTCTGAACCAAAACCTGTCCGTTCTTCAAAACTAGCCCATGCCTTTTTCAAGATTCTAGAACACAGATTTCAAGAATGTCAATTCTTAAAATCACCAAGAAACACAATAAACATATCAACAATCCCTTCCCATCAAACCCTAAATCTTTGCCCTCCAAACAGGGAACTTTGATCTTAAATTCCCAAACTACCCTTTCACCCCATCAAATCTTCACAATTGGAAATGATTTCCTCTTGATTTGGAGATCAGAAAATGGTGGGTTTGTTTCCATTTTTCATAAATCCCAACCCACAAGATCCATATGGTCTACAATCCCAGGGCTATCATTCATCTCTACTGCAATGGCTGAAACAGAGATTGAAGAAAGCAGGGGATCATTCATTATTAAAGATAAAAATATTAGGTTACTATGTCATCATCAAACTATTGAAGATATAAAGGTGTCGAAAAACCAGTCTGAAATTAGTTTTCAAGAAAAAGATCAAGATTCCAAATCCCCTGTTCTTGAAATAACAGGTAGGGTGTTCAGTATGAAAAAGAACAAGAATGTGTCAAAGGAAGTAAAGTTTGAATCTTTAGAGAAAGATGTTCATAGTTATGTAAAGTATAAGCTTTTGTTTGAACAAAAGAATAGTAATCAAATTGGGTTCCTACTGAAACTTGGAAAACAGAATCTTGGATCTACACCAAAGCCGTCAGCAAGAACTTACAAGGGGTTTTTTAGAAAACCGAGCCGATCTCGAAGGATTCGGATACGGTTATGCGGGTCATTTTCAATAAGAAAACAAGTAGTTACAGTTTCAAGTAATGAAGAGGAGAATGTAGCAATGAAGGATGATGTATATGCATGTTTTAATAGGATTTGTCTAACATATTCAAGTGAAAAGAATGAAAGATTTTTCGGGTTTGGAGAACAATTCTCACGTATGGACTTTAAGGGAAAGAAAGTCCCAATTTTTGTTCAAGAACAAGGAATTGGGAGAGGAGATCAACCAATCACATTTGCTGCTAATCTTGTTAGCTACAGGTAAAACCAAACTTCCAATATAACACACAGATAGAACCAAAGAAAGGGCTAGCAGGAGTAGTCGTCCCCTGGAATTCTGTATTTACTGGAGGTGCTCAAAATTTGGTATAAAGTCATATATTAAATTATTATTGCTCCATAAAAAGATAATTCTAATGTTTTTATAAAGCTCACCACCCTTTTATAGATTTTCTAGCTCCACCATACATATATATGTATTAGAACTTCGAGGTAGCAATGTTGATCCAATAACTCACTTACGGCCTGTTCTCGAGTTTTTAAACGAAGGAAAGGGAAGTTCTCGAGTTTTTAAACGAAGGAAAGGGAAGGAAAGGGAAGGGGAAGAAAGGGAAGGGAAGGAATGAAAAACTCCCCCTCCTAATCATCCCAAAAGTGGGAGGGTTGTTTTAAACCATAAAAATGATAAAATTGTCCCTCCTTCCCCCTCCCTTCCCCTTCCTTTCCCTCCTTAAAAAAACTTGAGAACACCCGCCACTAATTATTTCTTTCCCTTCCCCTCCCTTTCCTTCCAAAAAATAACTCGAGAACAGGGCGTAAAGGTCCAAGTGAATAAGATCACCAACCGCTTTAGAGGTGTGATCACTTAAAGGGAATGGTTCCCTTGTTTGTTTGGCCTTATGACACACCTCACAAGGAACAACATCATTGTAACTATTAAGTTTCAATTTTGGTTTTAACACATTTAGAGCTTGATCTGAGGGATGACCAAGTCTACAATGCCACAAGTGTTGAGATGAGAGAGTTGAAGTAGAATTATTACATTGAGAGTGCTTACTTGTATTGGGATCATTAAAGAAGTACAAACCACCACTTTGACTACCAGTCCCCAAGGTTATCTTTTGTTTCAAATCCTGAATGTAACAATGTTTATCATCAAATCCAACATAAAGATTGTTATCTTTGGCCAATTTATGGACCGAAAGTAAGTTGACATGATATTGGGGAACGACAAGAACATCAAACAAAGTGATATTGCTTGTTAATTTTAGATTTCCTATTTGTTTAATTTTTTCTTCAGTTCCGTTTGGGTGACCAACCCTCAAGTTAAGGTCAGAGACGTCAACAACATTATCAAGATTGTGACACGAAGCAGTCATGTGTTGATTTGCCCCAGAGTCGACAATCCAACCATGATTAGATTTGTTTGACATAGAATTGGAGGAGAAGAATTTATGAAAATTAAGGTTGAAAAAAGAGTTATTGTTGAAGATATTACCTGCCATGTTGGAATTAGGAATCCCAGAATCTGATTTCTCACTGATAAGGCTCATAAGCTTTGAAATTTGTTCATTTGTAAAAGGAAATGACGCACCAGGTGCAGTATTATCTGCAATAGAGTTGTAGCTAGCAGTATTTTTAGAGAAATTTTGGTTGATGTTATTTTTTTTTGTGTCCAGACGGGTAGCCCACAATTTTATAGCACCTATCGATCGTATGACCTTTCAACCCACAGTGTTTGCAGATAAGATTAGGATTAGGACCCCTGTTTTGTTTATTTTGTTTATCAAAAGTTTTAGCAATGAAGGCAGATGTTTGAGTTTTTTCTTTTGGGTTATGACTTGGGCTAAAACCTCTATGGGATTCTTCCCTAGAAATGATAGCGAAAGAAGTTTTAACATTTGGCAGAGGGTCTCTAGTTAAAATATTACTCCTTATTGGAAGATAAATATCATCTAGACCCATTAGAAACTGCATGAGTTTCAAGAGTTGGTTGTATTCTTGAAAGTCTTTTGAAGCATGACAAGTACAAGATGGAAGTTTGATTAAGGCATCAAATTGTTTCCAAAGAGAATTTAATTTGTGGTAATATTCAGAAATGGAGGAGCCATTTTGAGTTAAGGAGTTTATTTTGTGATGAAGATTGAAGGTTATGGACCCATCTACCTTATCATAAGTTTCTTTAAGCTCTTGCCACACAACGAATGCATTTTTTGAAAAAATTTGACCAAGATAAAGTTCTTCGGTAACCGACCCCAAGATCCAAGATAAAACAACTGAATTGCATATATCCCATTGTTTTGAAAAAGTTTCATTATTTTCAGGCCTAACATATGTGCCATCAATAAATCCAAGTTTGTTTTTTGTTTCTAAAGCTAGTTCCATTGCACATGACCAAACCTTATAATTTTCAGTTCCTTTTAGTTTAAAACTTATAATGGGGGCATTAGTAGTATCACTAGCATGTAAGTAAAGAGGATCTCCAAAATCAAGTTTACTAACTTGAGTTGCCAAGTTGATGTCATCATTTATTTCAGACATAATTGAACCAATTCAGATGAGGAACAAGTTACCAACTAAATACAAAACACAATCAGTAATGAGGCGATTAGAGATGCTAGAAGAAAACACTAGGCTTTTAAGCCACTCAAAAAACACAGATCTAAAGCAGAGCCTTAAAGCACAAAAAATAACCTGGAAAAGCTTAGCACAGACAAGCTTAGAACAGACAAAGTAGATTGGAAGGATCTTACAGTGATTGTCCAGTGAAGCATATATCACTCACGCAGTGGAAGAAGTTAAGTCGATGTACTCCAGAGGAAGCAGTCCAGATGTATCACTAAACTTGTTTTAAAACAATTCTAGAAAGAAAAGATTATAACTGATAAAAAAAGGGCACAAGAAAAAAAATATGAACCTTGTAGCTTGTGACTACGATGACAACTCCAACTTTAGATAAGATATAGCAAAAAATAATCTTTTTGAACCAACAAGAACCAAAGAACAAAAAATAAGAACCCTGGATCTCAATAACAGTTCAAAAAACAGTAAATAAAAAATGGGAACTATGTCTCCAAACCAACGAGTAAGAACCCTGGATCCTGAGAACAGTACCAACAACTAAACAAAGTCGATTATACAAAATCGCTCTGTAGAAAAAAAAACTTCCTTAATGCCGAGAAAAAAAAACTCACACAGCGAGAGCACCTAGTGCTCTGATACCATGTTCAAAATACTAGACCAGAAAGGTTCATTGATCATTGATAAACATAAAATTGAAAAATTACAATAGAATGCTTATAATAAACCAGTAGAAGCAAAGAAATAACAATAAATGAATTAAAAATTACACAGAAGAAGAACCAAAAGGTTCTACAGAAAAAACCCTAGTGCAAGGGAAGAAGAAAGGTTGAAACCTTGATAAGATAATCGAGAAAGATGAATAATTTTGTTGATGCTGAAAACTCCAAAGATCAAAACTTATATAGCAGCAGCCCCTTAATTAAACATTGAAACAAGAGAGAGATTAGCCAGAGATTGGGGATGATCAACGAGAGAATGGGGAAGACAAATACGTGACTGATTCTTCCCTTTGAGAAGCTGATAAGCAAAAAGATATTTTCATATATAACCCTGCATAAACATGAATTAAAGTTAGGCCCTTGAGAGTGTTTCATAAAAGATTGCATTTTTATCACCGCCCCTCAGTCTGACCATGAAACACATCAAAAAGGCTTAATTTTTCACATAAGTGTTTATGTTGGCTAATGGGAAGCCCCTTAGTAAAAATGTCTGCAGTGTTGTTAACAAAATCTATTTTCACGGTTTTAATAACACCAGCATTGATTTTTTCTCTTACAAAATGAAGATCAATTTCAAAATGTTTGGTTCTATCATGAAAAACTGGGTTTGCAGCAATCTGAAATGCTGCTTTATTATCACAAAAGATATTCACTGGAATTTGATTGTTGCAATTTAAATCAGTAAGAATTTTAAGCACCCACATAACTTCACAGGTCACAGATGCTAGAGCTCTATATTCTGCCTCAGCAGATGACCTTGAAACAGTTGATTGTTTTTTACTTTTCCATGAAAATAAAATTATTTCCCAAGTATAGACAATAACCAGTGACAGATTTCATAGTTGACTTGCATTTAGCCCAATCAGAATCAACGAAGGCACAAAGGTCATACCTGTCAGATTTCTTGAATATAATACCTTTACCTGGAGACCCTTTTAGGTATCTGAGAACTCTCATACCAAGTTTCAAATGAGAGTGAAGAGGAGCATGCATGAATTGACTTAGACAGTGAACTGAATAAGATATATCAGGCCTAGTTAAAGTAAGATAAATCAACTTCCCAACAAGTTTTTGGTATTCAGTGATATTAGTCAAAGGGGGATTATTTTTGTCACTAGTATCAACTAAGTTCAATTTTGCTTCCATGGGTGTTTGAGAAGGTTTGCACCTTAAAAGCCCAAATCCAGATAGCAAATCTAGACAATATTTCCTTTGACATAAGGTCAGACCATTTTCATTTTCCAAGACTTCTATCCCAAGGAAATATTTTAACTTACCAAGATCTTTGATTAAGAATTTAGAGCTTAAAAAATCTTTACATTTTTGAATCTCTACGGAGTTATTCCCTGTGATGACAATGTCGTCAACATACATAAGAAGAGCAATAAAGATATTGTCTTTGGATTTAATAAACAAAGAGTAATCATTTATGCTTTGTTTGAAGCCATTTTCAATAAGGGTGGCAGTGAGCTTCTCATTCCATTTTCTAGGAAATTGTTTAAGCCCATATAAGGACTTGACAAGCTTGCAGACCCTCTGGTCATTTTCAGAGAAGAATCCTTGAGGAAGAGTCATGTAGACATCCTCTTCAAGATCCCCGTATAAGAAAGCATTATTGATGTCTAATTGACAAAGAGGCCAGTTATTTTGAACCGCAAGACTAATGATACACCTTACACTAACCATGTTAGCCACCGGTGAGAAGGTCTCATCAAAATCGATTCCTTCTCTTTGGTTGTCTCCTTTGGCAACAAGTCTTGCTTTATAGCGATCAATTTCACCATTAGATTTATATTTTACCTTGTAGATCCATTTGCATCTTATGGCTTTTTTATTTGTGGGAAGGTCGGTTATGATCCAAGTACCATTTCTATTCAAAGCTTCCATTTCCAAATTCATCGCTTCTACCCAGTGTTTATGTTTAGAAGCTTCATGGTAAGAAGAGGGCTCTATAGTGTTATTTAAGTTTGACACAAAACAAAGGTTGTCTTGACTTAATTTAGTGTAGCTGACAACATTCTCAATCCCATATTTAACTTTACCATCAAGGATGTAATCATTTAGTTTTGTAGGGGGATTGGTATTTCTGCTGGATCTCCTCAGATTTGTAGGAAAATTATGATTGTCTTGGTTATGAGACCGATTTTCTTCATTTGTGCCCTCGGGGATAGTTTCTTTATCAGAATATGTTTCACCTTGTGGTGTTGCATTTGTATTATGGGCAGCATCACTTGTGCTTCCACATGGTACATTGTTGCCTTCACCACTTTGAGTATTTCTCCCTTCATCATTGGGCTGGTTTTGGGATGTCTCAGTTTTAAAAAAGTAAGTGTCAAAAAAGTTTAGATGTGTGACTTCAGTGTAAGTATCTGTCCAATCATTATGATCTGACTTGGATTTAAAAGGAAAGATATTTTCATAGAATTTTACATTCCTAGATTAGAAGACAATTTTTGTTTCAAGATTAATAAGCTTGTAGCCCTTTTTAGAGTTAGAGTAACCAATAAAGGCACATTTTTCAGCTCTAGGACTAAATTTATCATTATTATTTAGAATAGTAGGGAAACAGAGACATCCAAAGGTCTTCAAATGGGAGATATTAGGTTCAAAACCATGAATCAACTCATAAGGAGATTTTCGAGCAAGAACAGAGGTTGGCAGCCTGTTAATAAGGTAGGTAGCAGTTAGGATACATTCAGTCCATAGTTTCAAAGGAATTCCTCCTTGAAACATGAGAGGTCTAGCAACATTTAATAAATGTCTATGTTTTCTTTCGGCTATCCCATTTTGCTGAGGGGTGTATGAGCATGTGGTATGATGAATGATGCCATTTTTTTGTAGGAAGTGCTCAATTTTATAATTTAAAAACTCAGTTCCGTTATCACTTCTTATAGTTTTTATATTTGCGTTGAATTGAGTTTTTAAGAGATGATGAAATAATTCAAGATTATCAAAAACTTTGTTTTTGCTTTTCTGGAGGTACACCCATACAGCTCGGGAATAGTCATCAACAACAGTGAGAAAGTATTTAAAGCCCTCCCTGCTGCTGACTTTGTATGGTCCCCAACGGCCTGTTCTCGAGTTTTTAAACGAAGGAAAGGGAAGGAAAGGGAAGGGGAAGAAAGGGAAGGGAATGAATGAAAAACTCCCCCTCCTAATCATCCCAAAAGTGGGAGGGTTGTTTTA
>JAUEJL010058705.1:0-18960 GCA_032274825.1 Drosophyllum lusitanicum | reverse complement strand
TGACATCCATATAGGGCAGTATGCGAGCCCCAAGCCACGCACCATGAGGGAGTAATACCCTCCACCATTTTATTAGATAAAAATTGTTATTAAACCGTTTGTTTTCGTAATTAATTTTCTTTTCGCGACATTAAGAAACGACGACTAACTCATGAATCATTTATCAACTTCTACTAAAGAGCTTATAGCCTAACGATATCTGATTTAATTTATGTCCCATAAGGTTATGAGTTTAAATGTCATAGTAGACAAAATGATAGAGAATTAGCCGTTGAAGTTTATAAAGTGCGTGTTTAATCGTTCAAATTCTTTTTAACAAAACTTATATTTCTTAAGAAAAATCACAGAGAATTTGTAGGTGACAAATTGTTGAAATAATGAGATTGATAAGCTTTCATTTCACCTAATATTTGCTTTGCTTTCATACAACGATCTCATCATTACTTTCACTTACTTTGTGTGTTGCGCTCTCATTTTCTTAATAATTGTAACATCTTCAAAGCTTATAATACAGTGTTCTTAACTTCGTACACAAGTTTTAACTAACAACATATTTTAATTATTTATTAAATACTTTAAAAAAAGGCTTAAAATAAATAACAAGATCTATTCATGTATATCCAAAACCACTTGTAGTAGTGATAACGAGCACCCTATTACTAGCTAAAATTTGTATGTCATAGATGGCATTTCATAACACCACTACTCCACTAGGGGTGTATAGTCATCCGCTCGACGTTTTTTGGCTCGTCATTTCGGTGACAAGCTCGGCAACCATTCCCTCTTTTAATTTTTTTAACTATTGAAATTATTTTAACGGTATGAAGCGTATTGGAGCTGGTAGCTTTTTGTTTTGAAAGAAAAAGCTACAAGTCATGTTCGGATTAAAAAACTTCTTGAAGTAGCTTTTAAAAGTAGTTAGAAGCTTTTTATATACCAAATTACCTAAATATCCTCTTTAATTGTTTTATAATTCCTCTTATACTATTAAGACAATATTATGTGAGTCCAGTAAAAATAATGATGATAATATGAAAGTTAATCATGAATAGAGCTGTTTAGTCATGTAATAGTCATAGACTAAAAAAATTAATAGCAATTACACGGGTGGTCTAACATATTTGTTTAATATACGACAATTTTTAAACATTAGATGAATATGGTAGTGATATAAAACTCAAAAATTGCACCAACAAGATGTTTAATTGGTTACAACACCTATCAACTTTGATGTTTAATTGACATTGATAAAACATTAAATTAATTAAAAAGTTACATCAATTAAAGAAAAAACATTACATTACGTTAACATCGCATTGCATTAATTAAATCGAGTTTTTTTATTAACTTTTGAATGTACTCAAGATTTTTTTTTCTTTGGTTATCTTTAGCGGAAACTTTTCAGAGCTTTTAGTTTTTAAAAAATAAACTTTACTAGTTTTATTTGGTTACAAGAGTTTGAGCTTTTATTTTAAAAAAATAAGCTTATAAAAGCTCCAAAATAAAAGGCTAATTCAAGTAATTTTTAAGAGCTATTGAAACTTTTTAAAACACAAATTACATAAATAACATTTGATTATTTTTTCTTCTTATTTAAATGTTTATTTTTATGTCATTTTACATGTTTAAGCTACAGTTACAGCTACTTTGTCAAAAACCTTCATACAAATAAAACTACAGCTTTCATGTTACGCCTTTTTTAAATAAAACAGTCGTAGCGGAATAAATTGTAGTTAATAACACTATGTCGACCGAAGCCATTAAAAGAAAACACGACATTACTAATTCATAAAATCATTTTCATATCATCACAACAAGTCGGTAACTATCTAAAACAATCCTTCTAACTACCCAGCAAAGCTTCCAAGCACTTACACGAGTACCAGACACCATTTCAAAATAACAAGTATCAACTAACGCGTCGCGAATCAACAGTAGCTTAATAAATAAATTATCATATTAAAACACCGATTAAAATCATATCTAGATATTATAAACAAATACCCATCTCGACCCGTTCTTGTACTTGACCCGAACCCGCAATCATATAACACCGAATAGTCAAGTACGTCAATTCATGTAATGGTTAGAGACCATATCAAACAAATAATCATACAACCGAATCAAGTGTAATCCACCATCAAATATCATAATCATATCTTTAGTACATAATTCATATCAGCCGTTACATCGTTATCGTTCCTTATTAATCAATCATCATCAATTGTCATTATCAACCATATTGTCAACCGTATGTTCTTAGAGTTCACCTAATTGGTGTCTAATCCCTCTAAGAAAACCCTAGTTTACTACTCGCGTGACTTAGCCGACTCGTGCACCGAATAGGTAGCTACTCCCTTCTTTACACGAACCCCTAAGAACCCGACCGCTTTCACTACTTCGACTGTGCGAGGTATAAGTACTTCGCGTTGTCATTTAGTGTGCAAGTACAACAGAGGCCAACCGTCCATCTTCTCCTCACACACTCGTGATGCTCTGCATATGACCCAACCATATAGTCACACATCATTCCAGTACGAGACGGTAAGGACCCATACCACTTGCCACCAAAGCACTCTAGAAGACCCGGTGACCCGTCTGGCTAGCACTTTTATCCTAGAATGCATCAACTACCTACTAGGCCCATATCATATCCTTAAGTAGGAACTACCCCCGCCCACTAAGGAAAATCAAACATTCTTTCATTAATTAATCATTTGAGTTCATATCATAGATCATGTTTGTTGATGACCGTAAAATCGCAATCGTCATTGATATCCGTAAATATAACATGCAATCACAAACCATATTCAGGTAAACATACCATATTACTTGCCAATCATATACCACATAAATCATATGATCATGTATTCATCACATATATACTTACTTCCATGTATCAAGCGAATTAAATCAATTCTTCAAAATCGTTTATAAAAATATATTTTGTCTTGGCACTCGGTTTTGAAAACCTTATGAAGTCACATGAAGTCCGAAAGTAAAACCGAACGGTAAGCCAAGAAATCAACGAGCAACCTATACGGTTAACGAATCCTAATAAGTTATCGAGTTACGAAAACCGAAAACGAGATAGAACAAGGAATAAATTGACAATCTCAATCTCAATCTCAAATTCAAATTTAATTAATCCTAATAATAATAATTTAGAAAGACACCTAATACAATTCAGCCTCCTAATTACAACCGTAATTCTCCAATAATCAAGTATAGATCGTAATTATAAAAAAAAACATCTAATTGCAATTGGATTTCTCAAGGGAAAGAATCATAATCTCCTCCACCATTCAATACTGTTACCAAATCACCATTTGGTTCATTTAAACAATCGTGATTTACCAAACTCCAAGTCACAATTCTCACTCAACCATTAATTAATCGCAATTCACCTCTTGACCATCCAATAACAATTCAACCTCATAATCATAATTCACAGAAACCTAATACCAATTGCCTCTGTCGAAGAACAGATTCTTAATCACCATATAAACCTTCGATTCTTAACTACATTTAATTACTCCAATCTCATTGTTCATCCATAACATCCTAAACCAATATCCTGTCATCAATTTTAAAGATTAAACATCAAAACCCACTTGATTTAAACCCCCAGTTTGAATCTGTCGAACCAACTTTTGTGTCTCTGTTTTCGTTCAGCACCAAATGCAAAGCAAGCAAACCCAATTCACAAATAATATTGATGGTTTCAAGTTCTAATCTTCCTAGCTAACATCATATAACACGTCCCTAGCGTCAATTTTACCTTCAAAAACCCTATGACCACTGCTGTGTCGATCAAGAACATCAACTAAACCATAAATAAAAACCTAGAATTTTACTACCAAATTAAATGAAATACACTTAAGATCAAAGGTACTTACTTGAATGATTTGCCTCCCAAAGAACCTTAATTTTCTTGATCCTTTCTTCCCCTTCTTGGCTGTCGACGAGAGCAAACAAGGACCCAACTGCCCGTTTCTTTGTATTTAATTCAGAACAAAATAGGTTTAAACCCTAATATTAATTTACCTCCAAATCACCTTTAGTTTATCTTTTAATCATCCTGAACCACTAAGAGGTTTTTGGTTGGCATGATTCCTTAGGAATTGGAATCCAATTTCAAAAAATTTCCATGTTTGGTTGGCACCTTATCAAAGGAATTGGAATCTTAGCTATGAAAAACCTTCCATCAAGTGAGGGAAAGTGAAATTAATCCCCCAACCTAAGGAACTAGTGTTATACCCGTCCGTTGTCCGGGATATTTTTCTAATATATATGTCCGTGTGTGTGTGTACGTATGTTTTTATTGGTGATAGCGGAAAACTAATGCTACTTAGCTCACGAAAAACACGACTATATTTTTTAGTATGTCACATTTATGCTTTTGAATTTTTAAGGTGTGGTCGCTAATGGTGGTCATGGTAATCGTGGTAGTAGTGATATTGAATACAGTTAGAAAATCAATTTAGAGCTTACATTACCATTTTACCATTTTCATTAAAAAAAATAAAATGAATACAAAACAAATGGATATATGACTCAGATTGAATCTCGCGGTTTCGTAATAATTTTGGTTCTTAAAGGAACTGCCCCTATATTATATGTGTGTGTGCGCCCGTTAAAGAACCAAATTTATTACGAGAACCGTGGCATACACGCACATAAAAAGAGTAACATGGTTAAATATGTTTTATATTGTTTTTCTTTCTTAAATTTACGTCACTATTGATTATCACCTTACCAATATCCACATCGTTGTTGCTGCTACTTCTGCTAAATACACCTTTGTACTGCACATGAGCGACTATTCAGTAAAACTTCATAAAAACAACCACAATCGTACACAATATTATGACCATGATGTTGGTTACACATGTTTTATTAATATTACTATTGTTAAGAATTCATGTGCAAATATTTGATGAATAATCATATTATGTTGGTGTAACCTTTTACTCAAATAATAATTTTTTATAAATAAACGCTAACAATATGAGTGTAAATGGAAAAGAACAAAATACTAATTTTTATAATTTAAAACTAATTTTTGTTTTTAAAACATTTAAAGTAGATATTTGACTTTATTTTGATCAGGTTAACATTTTATAAAAAAAGTATAATAATACGGGTGTCAAATTAAAGAGAATAAAATGCTTGAAAATTTGATATAAATTTTTAATATTTGAATGTTAAAAATATTTACATTTTAAATATAAGTGTAATGTTTGCCTTGTTATTAGCAATATGTCACATTTTCACGTCATAGATGATGTCATCATTTTTTTGTCACATCAATATTTTCTATCTGCTCTGTTGGCAATACATATATTAAATTCACTATGAAGTTAACCGAAAACAAATGACGATTCGATTAAACAATATATACTCATATATAACATCGACGTCTGTAGTTCATAAAACATCAAAATTCACAAACTACAAACACAGAACACGCTTCCTTCACAAATCGAATTGCGAATCTATAAACAGAAGATCGATAAGGAAATCATTCCACAAGCTTACACGAGCTTCACACTATCACAGCTTCTCGAGTTACAAATCTCACAGCAACCCCTCTTATAACCCTGATCTTGGATGTTCAACACATACTTACCGTGATGATGCATCAGTAGAAGCCGATGGGTTGAAGGGCTTCTGCTCGGCACACGTCAGCACCTCGTGGGGTCCACCTTCATCACGCCCAACACCCATCAGATCAAGATAATACAAGTAGTGGCTGACAATGGTGTTCATGTCATCCACATCACCTTTTCCACATACACGATCGCCGTAAAGGATATTCATGGTGGTTCCAAAGCCCGGGAATCTCTTGGATAAAGTATCGTTCTTGGTGGGTTTCCAGGTGCCAACAAACGCCTCGTGGGCTGAGGGCTGACCCTTTTTCTGTGGGGTTAACCATGTGTGGATTGCAGCCTGAAAGGCTAAGGTGGCATTTTGTTCAACGTATTCAGGGTGGTTCAGCAGGTCTACTTTTAGGGCTTCACCAATTTTCCCGTAGTTGTATTGCCTGAAACAACACAAACACGATCCATCGGTTATAATACTACCTGCCCTGACGAAAAACTAAATTTTCTTCTTATAAAGATGACGATTTTCTCAAATTCGCCATTACTACTTAGAGGTCAATAATGATGGAAATTGTTGAAGTATTTTCGAGTTTTATAGGATTCCCGTATAAATCACAAGAAATCGTTGAGAATCCCATGAAAACAGCAACATTTCTTGGGGAATTTCATAATCTACATGTACCCCGTGTTATAATTAGACGCGGCAAAATGGTTTCTTTCCAAACTGGTACTTTTACGCAGGTCAAGATGATTTACGGCATTTTCAGCATTTGAGTACACGTTAGCTGACTTTGGACATGTTTAAAACGTTCGTCTTATTAGAGATGTTCGACTTTTAGCAATGCTTTATATATTTCACTCATTATAAGCAATGTACAACCTGAATTGGTTGAAATTGCCACCTCTAGATTAATAAATTATTAGGAAATGATGATATTAATTTGGGCATACAAATTATACCCCATATTGACATCATTGAAGGACACTCTTTGTAAACCATTTCTCAAATTAAAAGATGCAGTTCTCATGGGACAAAAAGAGCATAACTTAGATATGAAATTGAACGAACGACACCAACAATAGTAACAAGGAAAATGCGATTCATACCAGTAGATGGGCAAGGCACCTCGGCCATAGTACCCGGCTCCAGGGGCACAAGGGTAAGTGTACTTGTAGTAATCATCACAATATTCATGGCTCGGACTCATTTCTTTGTTGTAGCATAATCCCCATGCCGTTGGTCCTCCGGTTGCCACTCCATAACCACCTTCATGATTTTCATCAATCAAAGTATATTTATCTCACCTTTTTTTCGAGCTAAAATCGCAGTAAGTGAAATATAGATGCTATAACTTAAACGCTAATGGGCGTTTGGGCGCGCATTTAGATAGTGAAAACCGCACTCCAAACCATTAGAATCACACCGTCTCAATAATCAGTCTTAGGGGAAATGATCTATGCAGCTAATAGTGTTACGGCACTCACAACCCATTTAAATGCAGAGTATCAAGCGGTTCTTAGATCGAATCAATCTACATTCGATTGACCTAGCTTAAATTCATATCAAGATTTAAACAGTGCCTAACAAGATTTATCATGAACAAACAAAAACTTACAAGAAGTTTGACTGCCAACATGACCAAGAAAAGCAGCAATCTCCTTCATCTGAGTAGTCTTATTGCCGGTGGTACCAAATCCAAGTGGCTGATAAAGGGCGGAGGCGGTGATAAAAGACTTATAATCCCAGAAACCGACGGCATGTGCCACCGGAGTATTCCTCTTTGCAAATAACTCCTCAAACTGATACGTATCGAAATAATCGGAAATAGTAAGATTACAGCAATACTCCGACCACCCTTTACATTCCCAACCCTTATCGCATACTTTCTTCCCCTTCACCTTCTTCACCAATACTTGCGCTGATGAATCAGCATTCGCAATTGAAACAATTACAAACAGTATACCAATTAGCAAAACCCAGATCTTATTTGCTTCCATTTTCATCCTGTGGTACAAAAGAACAAAATTTCAGTAACGAAATTAGGATTGCAGTAGGTTAATTACAAAATCACACGGAATTAAGGGGCACCCATATGTTGTACATCAAAAAAGAACAGTAAAACAAATACCCTGTAACTAATCGAGCTTCTTTTGTGGGATTTTTTTTGTGAAGAATGGTTAAATTTCACAAAATTAAGAGACGCCCAGATACTAAAACGCACAAACAATGTATAAATTTACAAGTTATGATAAAAATAGCAGAATACCCAGGAATGATTCTCGTTTTGTTACGGTTATAGAAGGAAGAAGACAGGAATTCAGACAGTGGAAAGAACAGAGGGATTGTGTGTAATATAAAGAAGAATTAAAATTGACGGAAAACGAATGCGTAACTTACTGCGATACAATGTCGCTTGTTGATGGAGATGCAATTGAGTTCTTGGTTGTGATTTTGGTTTGGATACAAAGCAAGGAATGGAGAGAAGAGTGTAGGTGTTAGGTGAGGTACTTGAATCAATGGAGGAATGAGGAAGAAGATGAAACGGACGGTAGAGATTGAATGATTGGAATGGAGTTGGGTGTGTGATTATGATACGAGTGATGGATGGAAGGTGCTAGAAGAAGATTAAACATGAAGGAAACATTTCCGTAGCTTTGAAGAAGATGATGACCCACACACAAGCACAACAATCACATGACATCACACCGACACCTCGTTGCCGACACCTCAGCATTCCTTTTTTGTGTTCTCCAACTCGGTGACTCGTTCACTCCGTTTGATTTTACAACTCGTTTGAGGTGAGTTTGATTTTACTGGTAACTAGTGGTTAGCTTATCCGCGTTTCGTGTCGGGGAGTTTGATTAGATTATTCATCACCTATTTTTTACTAAAAAAAAATTAAACCACTTAAGCAAAAATGGTAAATTAAATTTAGATATGAAACTTAAAAAAATTGAATCGGTTGAATTTTTTAAAAGTAATTTAGCTTACGTGTATTTTGAAATTACGTAAACTGTTTAAATAAGAGAGCTTATTTCACTACTAACACATGTGACATGGATTTTATCTAATGCAAAGTACTTGTATAGTAAAAGAACTACACAAATTTAACATAAAAAATAAAATCCACATCTCAAGGCCTTAAAATTTACAATAAACATTTCATAGTCTAAAGAATTATAAATAATATAGAAATTTTTTATCAAAAGAGTTAATTACAAAACACTTTTTTATGTTGTTATAAAATAAATAGAAAAACCAAACAAATAAAATAATGCGAGATGAATTATAGAGAGTGTGACAAAATATTAAGCAATAGTATAGTATTATAAAAATAATACTAAATAAATAATTTAGTTGACAATATACCGTTATAGCAATATGTAACAAAAAATAATATTCTATACTAATAGTAAATAATAAAATATTATAAGTCCATTCTATACTAATGGTAAATAATAAAACATTATAAGTCAATTACAAAATCATATGTTTGAAAAGTGAAAAGGACAAAAAAGTTGAAGTTGTTGTGGATCGAACCCAAGCCCAAGATGCAAGTTGTATATGTAGCATGCTTTACCAATCCTTCTATACTTATTTATATGTCTTATTTGAAACTCTAAATATATAACCTACTTTTCTTTTTAATGTAGAAAAAGACAAAAAAATTTCCTCAAATTGCAAGCACAAAATGTTTTTGACAAGTGATGATAAAGCGGTTTGATTGTGTTGATGTGGTATTGTTATTTATATAATATAATATAATAAATAAAACAAACAAGTATGTATGATTCATATGAGAATGAATATTTAGGTAAGGATAAGAAATTTTAGGTGTTTGTTTTTTCAAAATAGATTTGTTTTACTCTAATATCTACGGATGTGCAGACATTTAAAGAATAGACGATTTGTTTTTGCTATCAAAGATATTTAAAGATACTTTTACATCTATCTCCAACAGAGGTGTATCATCCTCTTTTTTAAACAGATATTTTGACATGTATATTTGTAACATACTCTCGTCCTTGTAACTAAACTTCATAATCGTAGTGTTATAAAATCCGGATATTTAGTTAACCGTGTGTGACAAACGATCACTATTTGATCACCAGGTCAACCCAGTTATACACACACATACATTTATATATACACAGACACATACATACACATAAATACACACATATATATACACACATACATAAATACATACATACATACATATACATACATATAAAAATATGTCAGTGTATATAACACATACACACACACACACACACACACACACACACATATATATATATATATATATATATATATCAAGTGTTTTCAAGTTACGTCATTTTTAGTTTTTGTCGATATGATATTAATACCACATACCGCTTTATACCCATATTCACTTAATTATTATTAAAAAAAAAGAAAATAATTAAAGAACCTCAAAACCGGGCATTTAAAATGGAGCTGGTTTCTATAATTGTACTAGAATGTATGTATTTCCTCATACTTTTATAAAAAAATTACATTGCAATATGACATTCTTTTAAACAGTTTCTTAAGTTAAAAAAACAAACAGTCTTCTTGGTGCAGACAACAGACATTTAGTCCACATCTTCTCTCGCAGACATGAAAACAGACGAAAACAGACATCGAACATTTTATTTCTGAAAGAACAAACAGCCCTTTAATCTTGACCCTTCATTTGATTTGATCGGATGGTCTATATTTGACACTTCATTGTATTCATTACCCAAACATGAATTGCGAAGGCCTTGAATAGCAATTGATGAATTACGACTGTTAGATCTAATAGAACAACATTTAATTGATGGTTAGATTTTGTTCTCTCATTCTCACCTAAATATCCATTCTCATAATAACTCTCCCCTATGTAATAATTATATAAGTATAATGATTAAAGGGATATATTTCTTACACTACAGCTTGTGACATCTAGTGTTACTATGTAAGCTTACAAAAATAAAGATCAAAATACAATCTAGTATTCTGAAATTAGCCAAGTCTTCTAATTAAATGGATGATGAATCATAAACCAAGATCATATTTCTTAATGTGACTTATTTCTAAGTCTAATTTAATAAGAATAAGATATATTTTTTTGTCTCAAAACCTTAATGAAAGTAAGTCATATTAGTGAGATGTGTCCTATTTTGGCACTCATTCCACACCTTGTAGAAACTGAGTTATTTGGTATTTTGAATACTATTTGGACCACTTGTGTTTTAATATTGATGCTTGTCTTTCAAAAAACAGTCTTGTTAGGAAACTTGACCAGTTGGTAAATCAAGACTTAACATTGACTATCTATTCAAATTCTAGATACAATGCTACATTTTTAATAGTTTTGTATAATAAAAGAGGGTAGAACATAACATATTTTCCTTAAATTGTCAAATTACTTTAATTATTTTTAAATTAAGTAACAAACTTTATGATTTTGTTTTAAAATAAACATATAATAACATATTTCCTACTTCCTACTATACATGTTAAAACCTAATTAAACCTCTAATTAATCCTAATTAACCCTAATTACCTTGCTGGTCACGAAATTAAATAAAAGGTGTTCAATTTATTTCTCGTTTTCGTTTGATAAAATCACTGCAAGTCATTTTGATGTTCAGTTTTAACATCAACATGAAAATTAAAAAAGAGATAAGAAACAAGGACAGACTAATTTCACTATCTTGCCCTTGACTTTATCCAATCCAAGTTTGGAGCAAAATTTTATAAAATAGTAACTAAGATTGAAATCAGGGTCATCTATAAAAGATTTCACAATGTAAAATAAAAGAGTGAATGATTTTAGTAAAACAATTTTCAAACTTGATTGCTATTATGCGAATTTACTCCTTTAAAATAGTGTCCTATGTTTTCATATCTGTTCCATTATTGACCCTAAAAAATAACTAGTTAACCTAATTATCATAACTCAAATTTTCACATGCATTATTTACCCAATACTCCATCTTAGTAACCACGTTTTGTCCTATTAATGCATCATAAAGGCAACTCACAAGTCGAAACTTTCCGGTCATCACTCACCTGTGTGTTGCCATCGATACAAGATGCGAGATGATTATTCCATGGACGAAATTGATACCTCACATAATGTACAAAACCCTTAAAGCTAATGTACGAGCTAGTGAAGCATTCATTATCCGTGAATGGATCTTTCGTGGAAGAATCAATCTCCCAATCAAGATAATCTCCTCCACCTCAAAACACGCACAAACTTAGGGACAAAATAAAAATAATTTAATATATATATTGTTTACGGAGCAGAGAGAAAAAATGATTAGGTGGCACTTAAATGATGACGTCAATAGTGACGTGTAAATATGACATGGCACTTACACATTGACCAAGTCAAATATTACATAACTACAAGATTTGTATTGTTAAGATATATCTAATACCAAGTCAAACATTACCTTTATATTTTTAAAATAAAAATATCTTTAACATTAAAAAATTATATCAAATCTTCGATTATTTTATTCTCTTCGATTTGACACTCATATTGTTATATTTTCCTCAGTAAATGTTGACCATATAAAAAACAAAAGTCAAATATTAACCCAATGTTTGTAAAAATATCTCTAATATTTAAAAGTTTTAAATCATAAAGATTATGGTCAATCACTGAGTATTTTGTTCATTTTAATTTCACCTTCGTATTATTGTAATTTTTCTTAAAAAAATATTCTTTTAATTTCACCTTCCATTCAATGCCACCACTGCCACCGATGACCAGGACCGCACTGTTGTCCGCCGCCGCCACGTTCGTTGACGATTATTATAGAGTTGTACATATGCGATCTTTAAGTAGATACAAATTTCATAATTGCTTCTTCGTGTTAAAACTTTGTGTTAATTTAAAGTTATTTCGTTTATATTTTTGTCATGACATACTCGTAGTTTGTAGATTCGCTTAACGAACTTCGTCTTTTCAGATTTAAAAAATGTACTACTTCATACATGTGTATTAATAATGTAATGTCGAAACTCTCTTCCATTACGCAAAAATATATAATTAAACACGTACTAAATATTTTAGATTTATTAATGACGTTGATCATAAATAAATACATACATCACACAAATGTGTGTGTGTGTATATATATATATATATAATGTATGTATGTATGCATTAGAAAAACTGTCCCGGACAACGTACGGGTATAACGATAGTTCTAAATTACCGCCAAGACCGCTAATCGGCTATTGCCTGTTGGACATTATTCATGGGCTACTTCTAGGCCAGATGAGCAGGGCTCGTAATATCAAGGTGTAACTCGAGTCTAACCATTTGCAGACCAACTCAAAAGACTTGTCACCTTATCAACAAGTAATTATAACTGCTGTATTTCGTATTTCGTTTGCTAATTCACCATAATAATACAGAGGCCAACCATTTCAGATGGAGAAAACAATTAACTAAGATATGCAAAATTAATGCAGAAAAGGTGAGGTTTTGTATAAACAGTAGATCTTAATTATCTTGAGAATAACGCTTAGACCAAATTTAACAGGAGCAGCTAACTATGATATCCTAAACTAAACCATGCTTCTGGTGAAAGTATGAACCAAACAATGTTACAGAACCATATGAAGGTTTTCTTCAGCCAATTACTATAAAATCACTTGCACTAAATTATAGCTTCTAATTATAATGATAATCTCGAGAGCTTGAAGTGCTGTCAAAGTTGACGTTAAATCAAACCGCTTTATTGTTCATCATTCTAACTCAGCATATTCTCTTGCTGATCACCAACACTTCCAGCTGACATTTCCTGAAACAAGGAAAGACATTATTGGCTAACAGATGTTTTTCCTTTTTATCTGTTATTTTGTTTATTGCCCATAATAAATTTGGTTCATAAGATTCCTCTTATCTGTTCTAACCAAAGGGCATTTTTAATATTCAACATGTAGTTTTTTGATGAGTTGCGCGTTTAACCTAACATTATACTCATTCTAGAAGGGGAAGTAGTGTAAATTATTAAACATACCAAGCCTAAAGCTTCAACAAGACTTCTGCGATTCTCTTCGGTGGATACACCAATTAGCATCTTCAGCAAATATTCTCTTTGTTCCAGTTTCAAATGTTTCTCGAGCCCATTAGCTACCATCTCCATTTCGGGCTGCACATTGTTAAAAATCAAAAAGTTATTCAAGGCCCATTTCTATGTTATCTACTTATCTCAGATTCTCAGGAGACCTTCCATTGTTATCCTTCCCTGCAAAAGCCACAACTGCAGAGGATGGCCCACAAAAGCATTAAAGCAATCCATCTGAAACCGAAACTAGATGTGGCAATTTTGATCCCATTTACGGGTCAATTCGGCTATGGTTTATTCCTAGTGAGTCAAATAGAAAAATTAGCTACAAAGGGGAAAACAGGCCAAAAGTCACTGAAAGGTGTGTCTCTTATACTTGCAGGTTGCAAAAACCTAGATTATACTATTCTAAAGGAATAGATTATTATTCTTATAACATGGCTTGGGTAATCATATTAAGCGCATTACTTACTCTTAAAAATGGACAAGAAATGTTTGCAGATTAAACTAACTCACCCAGTACTGACAGCAATCCTTTAACCTGAACCCAATACGAACTCTTATATTTCTATCATCTCTGCAGGAAGCCATTCTATTTTGATCCTAGACTACACTATTATACACCATTTGACAACCATCAAATTCCATCACATAAAGAACTTCACTAAACAACAAATATAGCACCGAGGGAAACATGAGTCAAGTACTTTGGAAGCATGATTGTGATTGGTGAGAGGAAAAATATGAAACCCTAGAGCTTACTAGACAACTTACTGAGCCTTCTTCTGGTGGAAATATCCTGTGAATCAGACATAACTTTGACAATTCATCCACTGCTTCAATATGCTTGCCTTGCATTTCCAGAGCCTAAAAAATAAGATGGCATCTGGAGCAATGTCATTAAACTAAGATAATTCCAACAGTTAAAGAAACAGAATCTGCGATCATCCCTATTCAAAATTTTCATGTAGCCATGTAGGTATAGGTACGATTCTAGCATTATAAAACTCACCCAGGCCTGTAAGAGCCATGAGCGTGTACGTGCAGCAACAGCTGCAGCCACCATTCTGGCAGCACGAAAGCTTTCAAGACCAATGTTATCGGCAAGCCCGGCAATGAATTCCCGAGCATCCTCACCGTCAATCTGAACAAATGTAGAATGGCTTGCTACCCTGCAAACATTAGTCATATTTATATATAAAAGCAAAAGAATGAATGAATACAGAAAGATGAAATTACAAGCGTGTTGAAGCAATTATAAGCTCAAATGATCAATACCCATATACCTTCCACAAGTGTTTAGAGTAAAGTCGACAGATGTACGATAAATTGAATCTCGTGAATTAGCGGTGTCGATAAATACTCTAACTCCAGACATTCTGCATATTCGACGCAACTGCTCAAGCAAAAGGCAAAAGAAAAGCCCTTGTTGATAAAGTTGCTATAATTAATGTACGAATGAAAATTTAAGCAATGTACTTACTAAGATTATATCATCCTCCTGTATGTCTTTTCCACTTGTTCTGTAGTCCATGATTGCTGGAAATCAAGTTGAGGAAGATGTAATTGGATGAAGTCAACAACAATCATGGAAGCTTCAAAATAGTGATGTTACCTACGACAAATGCAATTCTACAATAAATTACAGTAAAACAACTCATGCCTACAGGTTTTATACAAATATGTAGCATGATATACAGTGAGCATGGTTGGCTATATATTTTCCTACCATGACCTATACAATAAATCTTAGAAGCGATTATGCGATCATATACGTTCTTGTCTAGATATGATATGACCTCGAAGTAACATGTATTTGTGAGATAAAAATGAAATAACAAAGTAACTTCCTGAGTGTCATATATCCGTAGGAATAAAACGAACAAGTGATAATTGGCCTTTCACGACATTTTTCATTTGTATAACCAGATTAGCATATCAAAATCAAAGATTATGCGAGCTCATTTAGTCAGTGAACCAAAAGAGGTTCATTGCTTGCAGTTTAAACCATTAACCATGAACCATCAACTAGCGAAATGTGAGATCACACCCCTTTTAATGAAAAAGACGTAAATGGTATGATTTCAAGAATCTAAGCAAGTGATGATAAATCTTGTTGAAGTGTACAAGCTAAAAAACTAATAGGATGAAAGGATTGTTTTATCTTTTCGCCTATATCAAGATTTATTATGTAGTATGTGAATCAAACCCAAGTTAAACAAGACACCTAAATAAAGAGCACCAAGAGAAAGCATAATATCATGAGAAACATAGTCAAAAAGTAACAAAACCATACGGCATCAAACTATGATATATAAATATGCTTTTGATGGACATGAGAAGGAGATGCATATTCAAAAGCCAACAATTTTGCACACTTGCATAGATCATTCATCATTATAGGCTTATATTAATATAATTCTCATGATATTCAAATTTCAGAAACCAACCTCTAATTAACCAGTTAGCCTTGCGCTGATTCTCCTCCTTATCGATTCCCTCTAATGGAGCTGGACGAGCTTCCGGCCACCAATCAGGAAGCTTCTTCTTTGATTTCTCCCAGTTTTTCATCATTAAATCTGAATAGCTCATAATAGAATCATCAACAGAAGACAGTGGATTCACAGAGTCGTTGAATTCTTTCTTTGATTCTTTCTGCATACTTACAACCACCTCTCGTCCACCAAGACTCCTATCCCTCCTAGTAACCACCCCTGCACCGTCATTATTCCGGCGCCTAAACAAATTGCGAAAACCTAACCCTAGTTGCACCAAAACCCTAAAACTGAAAACAGTAACCAGACTCAAAGCAATCAACTGGCCAAAGAAATAAACGGTTGATTTACGGCAGGATACAACGACTCTCCTATTACCGTCGATGGCGATCATAGTCCGCAGGTCCTCCACGGCGTCTTTTCCAGAGTCAACGAACTGATCAAACTTCACTTCGGCAGTTCTCATTAACTTATTCAAAGAGATTGATGCCCTGTCCGGAAGGTAGTGTTCAAGATCGATAACCATGTGCAGTCTAGGATCCAGGTTAGGTGAGGAAGAGTCAGTATCGTTTATAGAGATGTAGTTGTTACCGTCGGGGTGGCGACGGCGGCGGAGATGACGGCGGCGGCGTAGAGAACAGAAGGTCGTGATGGTTGTGGATCGGCGAGGATAGGGTTTGGGAGTTTGTACGTAGGGGCGGTGGTGGAACCATTTAGGGTATGTCGTGGCAAGATGGCTAATTGGTGAATGGCTTGTGGAAGTAGAATACCGGTGGAGAGAATTCACTGATGAGTTCATTGCCCGCAGGTGGTGCCGGCTTCCGTTCACCACCGAAGAAGACGCTGTCTGCTATCGAATTGGTGGTGATTGAAATGGTGCCGTCGGGGAGATACGACTATACGAGGAGTGTAACACACGGACACACTGTTAAAAAGCAAAGAATAATGTTTTTAGTTTAGGCTCCCGAGTTAAAAGGAAAGTAAAGATTAATGGTCATTTTATTATTACTTTTATTCTTTTAAATTATTAAATGTGATCAAGGTTTAGAAGAGACTAGGGACGAGTAAAAAACATGTTTGGTCTGAATTGATCCGGTTTCGAACCGGAACTAGAATTGAATCGGATTAATTTATATATTTTTGGGTCGGTTCTTGGTTTTTATATTTTTATATTTCAGTTTTCGGGTTCATAAGGTTCGGTTTTTTATCCAGAACCGATCACGAACAAACGGTTCGATCATCGGTTCATATGTTGGGGCATTTTCGATTTTTTTGGGTTCAGTCCGGTTTTATTTTGAAACCGCGCTCATCCCTATAAGAGACTTCACGTCTATAAGAGAAACTTTTCACAGTCATAAAGCAAAATAAGCTTCATGTCTATGAAGGGATAACATTCACAACTAAAAATATAGCTAGGAGAGTTTAGCAGAAATAGTTGGTAGATGATAGATGGAAGTTAGTAGTTAAAGCTGTAAGTAGTATCTTTTATTTGTGTATATGTTTAGCAAAATAGTTGATATCCGAACCTGAATAGTGTAAAATGACAAATCATAAAAATAGGACGAACTGTAAAACAATTAAAGAGGGTATTTAGGTGATTTTGTATATAAAAAGCTTCCAGCTAGTTTTAAAAGTTACTTCAAAACGCTTTTTGTTTTAGAGCTTTTTGTTTATACGAAAAAGCTTCCGGGTTTTTTTATTCGAACAAGACTTGTAGCATTTTTTCTTTTAAAACACAGGCTATCAAATTTAAAAAGTTACGTACCGCACACACTCTAAAAACGTAAGTATTTAATTTATGACCATAAATATAAGAAAGAGGCTTCACGTCCTTCGAAGGGCTAGAAAGGGTTTACACCCAATGTACAAGACTTATAGTCATACGGGGCTTCATGCCCTTGAGACCTTAAAGTAGGGTTGTTTTTTGATGGTTAACCGGACATTTGATTAACCAAAATATCGGTTTATTACTTTTTGAACCAAAACCCGAAACAACAGTTAACTGGTTTTTCGGTTAACCAAATAACCATTTTATAATTACTTAATATATTTTCATATTAAAAACGTTGAATGGAAATATATAAAACGTTATGAATCATGTCAATTATTTATGAACCATTTATAGTTGAATTATGGGGAAAAGGTGTGTACAGCTCAAAGCACTTAAGATAGGTGTTTCCACACTTACATAAGCAAATGATGAAATGTCTAACATGCCCTTCATTTAAAATATTTGTAAGTGTGAAAGTATCTAAGATTGGTGTTGTTAAAAACATATTTTCTATTCTCATAAATTATATTATCAAGAAGATAACGACGTATCTAACAATGATATTAGTGTGTGTCACATTGTGTATCTTGGCCAAAATATTTTTGCAGATTCGATCATGGTGCCTCAACAATGACACAATCTTCATTACCATTACAAGTTGCAACATATCTAATTATATATTAATAGACAGATATACACAGGTTTATATATCAACCCAAATGCCACATTACCTGCCACATCAGCTTTTCTTCTTTTTTTTCTTTCCAACCCAAATTAACTCAAACCTAAGTAGCACCCAACCCAAACAACTTAAATACTTTCTCTCTCCCTACTCTCTCTACAAAAAAAAAAAATCTTCGGTTTGTCAAACCCGAAATGGCAGAGGAAGGGGGAGCCCGAGGGACCCATAGGGGTAGGGGTGAGCATTGGTACCGAAAATACCGAACCGTACCGGTACCGGTACCGAGTTAGAGCCTTCGGTCCGGTACTCGGTACTTGAAATAGT
>JAUEJL010058694.1:0-18966 GCA_032274825.1 Drosophyllum lusitanicum | reverse complement strand
TATATTAAAAATTCTTTTATATATATATATATATATATATATATATATATATAATTGGTAAAAAATATTTCAAAAATGATTTCATAAGTCTATTATTTCAATATAGATTAATGATAATGATGATTAATGATTAATTAAAGATAGACCAATTAGGGTGGATGATTTCTCATTTCTCTCCAAGCGAGTTTACAATTTTAGAACTAAAACTCCATAAATATCTCAATCATGGCTTTGTGGCTCCTATAGATGCATGGACCCTCCCTCTTTACACCAAGTCGATAACAATTAGACGTTTTAGATAAATCAAATTTTATATGATCGAAATGGGGCTTTAATTATATATTCTAACATTTTATTTATGGTTAATATTTTCTAGTTCTACCACAAATCCTGGATGTGACGATTATAACATATAAAGTCTAAATTGTTGACTCCAACTATAAATCAGTCATGCATGCATGCATGTAGCTGGGTAATCGTAATCTAAGAACGTAAGCATACCTAAATAGATGGCTATATATAATTATATATGGTCAAAATAGATCAACAACAGCGCAGGCCGTCAATAACGCATTGCAAGTTTCAAAACTCAATAAATTTTAAAAAAGACTAAATTACGTTTTTGGTCCTTGTATTTTACTAATAATTACGGATTTGATCTCTGGATCTGAAAACTTACGGGTTCGGTCTTTGTTAACCTGAATTCATTGCACTTTTGGCCTCTTTCAAAATTGACATGACCAAAATACCCTTCCCCCTTAATTTATTCAATTTTTTATTTTTTAATTGATTTTAAATAATAAATTGTATTTAAGAACTCAATTCTCTCTCTCTATATATCTTAGGGGGTGTTTATTTAAGCTTTTTTTTAAGCTTTTGAGAGAAAAAAGTGTTTGGATTAGCTTATAACTTATGAGCTAATAAGCTTCTTCTAAAAAGGTAGAAAATGACCAAAAAGGGCTTCCTTACATTAGCTTATTAATATAAAATGACCAAAAAGATGGTATAAAGGTAAAAGTGTAAAAAATAAGCTCACATGGAAAAAAATAAGCTAGTTCAAGATGGCTTATGAAAAATGGCTTATTTTTATAAAAATAAGCTAATAAGCTTAGCCAAACACATAAACACATGATAAGCTCAAAACATAAGCTCATAAGCTAAGAAGCCAAAAAAATAAGCTTAAACAAACACCCACTTACTGTCTCTCCTCCCTCACCGGCGACTTCCAACACCAACTGCACCGCCACCATCTTTAAAGTACGAAGCTCTTTAACTCTCTCTACTACGACGATGTTAGACACCACCACTACCTTCAAGAACGATCTAAAATCGTTAGGCAACCCTCACCACCACCAACATGAACCACAGATCTAAAATCGATGCTACATACCATCAGCCACTCCATTTCTAACACCAATCTATCCAACGCCTCCACTTCATCTCCGGCGGCCACTCCACGGATTTGAAATTGTCTGTCACTTCGTTACTTACCTCCCCTTCCACTGCTATAGACGACAGCTAGGGACCATGTTGTTGTTGAGGTTTGGTCGATTTAGGGTTTTTTGAATTAGTGTTTTCCTAATCGCAACCAAAAACTGAACACACAAGCCGATTGAGTTGGTGGAGGTGATGTTGTTGGAAGTCAAAGGTGGTGTATTGTGGGGGTGTGTGTGGTGGTGGTGGTGGTGTTTGATGTCACTGGTGGTGTTGTGTGGGGGTGTGTGTACGGTGGTGGTTGAAGACAAAGATGGCGGTGGTGGTTGAATATGATGGATGCGGTGGTGTGGTAGTTGAAGACGAAGGGCCGTGGCCGGTGGGATAGGCGGATAGCTATCGGTGATCTATGTGCGTCGAATGAGAGAGTGGAGTGAGAGAGAGAGAGAGAATGTGTGTGTGTGAATAGAGAGATAAAGAGATTTAATTCTTAAAGAATTAAAAAAAATAATTAATTCTAATTATATTATAATTTGATCTTTAAATATTATCTTTAAAGAATTAAAATGAAAATGAAAATGAAAAGGTAAGAATATAAGAGCAATTTAGTCATTTTGATTTGAAAGAGGGACCAAAAGTGTAATAAAGTTAGGTCAATAAGGATTGAACCCATGAATTTTCAAACCCGGGGACTAAACACGTAATTTATAGCAAACTACAGGGACCATAAATATAATTTACTCAAATAAAAAATATTTCTCAACAACATAAGACCCGACTCATGGTCTTCGGTCTCCTTTTACTAGATGTTGCAAAACTTGGTCCTTGCATTTAACGTAAGTGTTTGAATATTGATATAACAACTAATAGAGTAGATATTCTTGCACACCTCATTATTCATGATTCCGCTTTCATCTTGCAAGTTGTTTAGGGTGGACGGAATGGAACAAACTCATTGAAACTAGCGAGTTCACCACCCCGAACCACTGTGAGGCCAACAAAAACCACCCCTTAAGGACATGCATGCCGAAGAAAGATGGGGGAAGACTAGAGGAGGTCGACCACTGAGGTGATAGAAAGATGTTTAGTGGGTAAGTGAGATAGATAAATGAGAATTACGGTGTTTTTATCACATGGGAAGATGGAATGGAAAGAGCAAGGAAAAACTGACGTCGCGTTGATATGGATAGTAAGACTTTATACTCGTATGTTCATATGCATGTAGTATACACATATGAATATGAAAAACTGAAAAGTAAGAAGGTTAAATAAAATCAACAAACTATTTGAAATATACAGTTTGCCATTTATTAGAGAAATACAAAGTGATAAAAGTAACTGTTGTGTGATCTACAAGTGGAATATATTGATAGGAAAATTAACCTGAAGCCAAGCATTGGTGGTGCACGGCGTCAACCTTTAATTAACAGAATATCCTATTATGATTAGTATTATATACAAATTAACCAACAATTTCAACCGAATTTGTAACAGCTGAATGGAAGTGGCAAACTTCAATCGCTCCAATTATCCTCGTCAACTGCAGGATCCTGCCCTCTTCTTCCATCACATTCATCCTGCATGTCACAAAACCAAAAACAAAAAAATGAAACCTTCTAGGATGTATAAATCCTTTTGTTTCTTTACCCACGTTTGATTCTGGTCAACTATTTGACTCCTAAAAGTCAATACCGAGGGTCTAATGTTTACACACAAAAAAAGGAGTTTTCACAGTACTGTTCTCCACAATATTTAATCATCTTGAATGAATGTATAACCGGGAGGCCATACCATATCTGCCGAACTCAACTTGGGAGGAGACCAGATGAGTATTTGTCTGTCATTACCACCGGTGTATAGTTCCTGTGATGAGACCACACACAAGAAGTTTTATTAGAAACCATTTCTGGATTACTTGGTGTTTGTTTTTCGTTAACTTTTCTAGTTACAAGAAATGCATTATAACTTGTATAATATGAAGATATGAAAAATCATATATACAGAGAAAAATTCTTTGTTAAATTAGATGGCTAGTAGGCTGTAGCTAACAGATCAAAATCTTATATGCAATTCATATAAATCTCACATGGATGTTTAAGAGATCCTAAATTCCTTAGAATAAATAAACAAATATGAAAACATTAGGGTGTGTTGGGTGAGAAGCTTTTGGTTTTTGGAAAATAAGCTCCTCTTGATAAAAGAACCTTTGTTTGGATATTGGAGCTTAAGCTTTTATTGTTAAAAAAACTTGCTTGAAGTAGCTCCTAAAAGGAGCAGGAGATTTAAACAAACCAAATCACTAAAATAACCCTCAATTAATTGTGTTTCTTCTTAGGCTTTTCTTTTTGTGTTCTTTTGTCATTTTATATTTCTCAGCTACAACCAAAGCCACCTCAATACAAATAAAAGCTCTGAGCTTACAGCTCGAAATAAAAAATCTAAATCCAATTGCAACTTTGGCTTCAAGTCCAGCTAGTTTTGCCAAACATGCCCTAAATAGAGAAAATGTGCATTTATATATTTTGAAATGTCTTAATGTGTCTACACAAGACTTGTTTATGTCAAGCCAAAGTTCCAGGATTCATGCTAGATGAACCAACATCGGTTTCAATCATATGGTCTGAATTTTTAAGCAAATTACCTGCAAATATCATCCTCGACTAATGCCTAATATGCTGTTTACTCAACCTCATTAGTCATAGTTCGTGTTCGATAATTAATTTCGTCAACTTCATCGATCATTTTACTTAAAAATTGTGTCATCTCAAACTAACCGCCAGTACATTCATTTCCATGTGATACTCAACTGTAATATGAAGTAGGGTTGTCGAAAAAACCGAACCCAAATAAACCAAACTGAAAAAAATTACATTTGGGTTATTCGGTTATCGGGTTTCTTGTTCGGGTAATTTGGATAACCCGAAAGTAATTTGGTTCATGTAGTGGTTATAAAAATCGGGTTTTGGGTATATCTGAATAACCCGAATGAGATTTTGACTTTTTAAAGTATTTTCATTTGGACACTATCCCTTGAAGTTGTTATAAGAAGATGGACCATAATAGTTAATAAATTAGTCATTATGTATCTCTTTATCATAAATATTAATAAATTTAACATTTAAGTATCCAATTTTAACCGTCGTTTGATCTCGTAATGGCGTTTGGAACTAGGCTCTGCTAAGCCAAAGCTTCACTATTTTTTATATGCTTGCTTTAGAATTAGGATCTATGAATTTAAGTTTTTATGAATACCATATTTGGTTTTTGTAAGCACCATATTTGATACCACATCATATTTGGTTCCACATCATAGACTACAAAGTTGGCAAGTGTAGTACATATATCCACTGAATGAAACATTATACATTGGCCAAGTAATTCATTTGTTTAAAATAATCAAATAGCTAAAGAAGTAATTTTATTATAAAGTCCTCTAGAGACTCATGGTCATTTTATGTGCAAAATTATATTTATTAAATACCTGTATTAAAAAATATGAGAAGACAAATATGAAGCATCTTGAAAATGTTTATAACCACGTCGATGATTTTTTTATGTCGCTGTTAGTCCACTAAACAAACACAATAGAAAAACTCAACCAAAAAAAGAAAGAAATGCAAGAATAAGACTTTATCCGAACCAAACATGAATAACCTGAAACCAAATTCTTATATGGTTCGGTTAACGGTTATTTTTTTAAAATGAAATACCCGAATAACCTGAAAACCGAACAAATAACCAAAGCTAAAATAAATTCTCTAACAAACTACCAAGTAAGAAAAATGTAAACACAAATGCCATAATCACATAGAGAGAGAAGTATACCTGATCTTGGGTGCTATACCAGCAACAATTTACATACTCATAGTGTCCTTGCAGCGTCATGCTAGTCTTCCCAGACCACACGTCAAATGCCTGGACCATCCACAGAAATAATGCTATACTTAACATACATACAAACATACTTATTCATTTTCACTTTCTTGCTTTACTCTTCAAGAAACATAAAAAGGATGTTAGATGCATACTTTTACAGAGGTCATGCATGGAAGAAAGACAGTGGCTGAATCCTGAGTCACAGCCAACTGTATTGCCTTGCTACTTTGCAGTCGCACAATCTCATAGTGCACAAGTGTATTGCACCCAGATTGGATGTCCCACAACCTTAACCTTGAATCAGACCCTAAATATGAAAAGCATACATTACATTCAAAATAAGTAAAAGGAAATCAACGGTTTTGCATATTATTCAGCCCAAAGAAATATTTATTTATTTTGTGAATGAGACTTGCAACCTGCACTTAAAAGATACATCCCATCTTCAGTTGCTTTCAGTCCTGTAACTGCACCATAATGGGCAGTAGCACGATCCTGAGTAGACAATAAACCTGGATGGAGTCTCTGCTTAGCCTTGGCATGTTTGAGAATCCTGCTGTTACTAGAGTGCTTTGGGCCACTTCCAGAAGCCATTTTTTTGTTTGGTGCTCGAGACTTGGATGTTGAAACCTGACAAAAACATATGATAGACCTCAACATCTAGCAAGCATGGATTTTATTGTGAAATGTGTAGATGAAACACGACCTTAGTAGTTGATCGTGCAAGTAGAGGTGGGCGTCTTCCAAGCTGAGAGTGAGATTGATCTAGAACAGAAAAACACCCTGCACGTCTAATGTCCCAAAAACGTATTGCTCCATCACAACCGCCAGTCATCAATACCCACTCGCTAGAACTAGACCACTCCACTGACATTACACCATCTGTCATTGTAGAATTTAACTAACACGTGTGAGCTTTAAGATCCATGTGCATAATTATAATATAGAACCTTTAAGATAAGTATTGGCCTACCACGATGGCCCGATAACGTATGAGCAAATGCCCCCGATGCCATATCACAAAGCCGGACCTGAACATCTTCAGTTGCAGCAGCAATAAGCATGTGAGATGTGGCTGATGGAGACATGGCTGTTCTATAAACCTTTCCTGGCATTTTAAAATCCATCACCACCTATGATGGACAAAACATTAGAAGCAAAAGACTTCAATTTGGACCAACAAATGTTATCTAATTATAACACTTACAAGGGTTAAAAGAAAAGGATATTTATACCTGTGTGGTGTTGGTATCCCAAACATTGATGTGGTGATCATATGAGCCTGTCACAAAAAGACCTGTATCGATTGGGTACCATATGGCCGTTGATATCGCGTATTTGTGCCCGTTTTGGTGCTGCTTGTCAACAAGAAGTATAGGCTTATGCTTAGCAATCAGACCACCTCCCTCATAATCTGTCGCATGTTGAATATCAAAAACAGAAAGTGATGCATCTGATGCTCCAGATAACAAATACCTTCCCTCTGTCAAATCAACCTGATTTAATGATCAAACTTACTGACCAACAGTCCAACAGAATAGCCCACAAATAACGTAATATGAAGGATAATCTAATCAAATGGAAGCTAATAAAGTATTCCAAGTGCGACTTCTCTTTTCTTTTGTTCCAAAGTCTGGGTAGTGCTTAGTGCTTCAAGAGGTCTTCATGAAGAAGGATAAGATGAAAGCATAAAAGAGGGAGGAGAAGTGGTGGCAATGGTCGATGTAAACAGCAAAATAAACTAACAGAATAAACATTATGGATTTTGTTTAGCTAACTAATTTCTTTGCAATTAATTGGACATTTATGTGATCAATTTGTTCTTCAATCGTGTACTGCAGTTGAGTGTATATGAATAATCATCTTCAAATACGATTGTTGAAATAACTAAAAATGCCACTTGATTGGAATCAAAATAATAGCCAACACAGTTAAAATCTAGGTACGCATGAACCCTGTTAACAAACTTTGAACCACACTCGTAAACACTTATGGAGGAATAACTGAACTGAGATGGTGAATCCCAATTACTAGTTTACTACCATCTAGTAAGACATGTATGATTTTTAAACTACTGTGATCTATTTTGCTTTATGTGTAAGCATCTACCAAATTCAGCTGATATAAGTCTTAATTCCCTTTCACTGCTAACTAAACTGTCAGAGAAGATAATGGCTGAACGCTTTTTCCCTATTCTGGTTGTCACTGTAATATGTAAATTAGCTTCTTGCCACAAGCAGTACCCCACCCTGGGGCGATTGGGTATTGCTGTTGTTGTGGTGAAAGCTGAAAAGCTCTATTCTAATGAGTTGGTTGCTTAATAAAGTTAGGTGCTCAGGCTTTTGGAGGTATTACCTCAAGAATTCACCATGCCCTCAGATTTTAAAATTTTCACTCTTTATCACAAACCTATAAATAGTGCGATATGCAGGTTGCACACTAGAGTATCGAATCTACACATAACGACTCCATACGAGTTAATCAATGAATATCCCAGTTCGAGTATGATCACAGATGCAACTATATAACACAAACATAATTGCTTTATTTCCTTATTTTGAAGCAAATAAGTTTCGTTTTTTTAATGAAAGAGTAAGAATACAGAAATTTGAAATAATAAAAAGTAGTTTGAAGGAGAAGACTAAAATACCTGTATAGAATTAATGGAGCCACGGTGAGGAGAGACAATCTCTTTGTGATTGGAGAGTTGAAGAGATGATGCTCTATTCGATCGAATACGATTGATGAAGAAATTAGGGCGAAGTTTTCCCGATTCTCTATCTCCGATCTTCTTCCACATTCTCCTCGCATCTTCCTCTACCTATTACCCCCAATCGATATTGTGTTCGAGTCACAAAAAATTCCTTTGATAGATCAGAGCTTGAAATGAGGAATTTTGGTGCTAATTGAGCAGCGAGAGAGAGAGAGAGAGAGAGAGAGAGAGAGAGTAGTAACTTGATTTGCAGGTGAAGAAGTGGATGATCGTGTGCGACTGCGATGGGCCGAGAACCCGCACCAGCCCAATTGGTTTATTCTTCTTTTATAGGTGCCAAAATGATGATCCATAATTACACATGACTTGGGAATCCGGAAGATTTGATGAATACAGATATTATTATTATTTTTTTACTTATCCAATCTTGTTTGTTCCGTGAATCAAACGATTTAGGAAGTTGTAACTTGTAAATACTTAGAAGCGGTAGTTTTGTACTAAAGATGGTAGCTCATAACCGTTGCGTAGGATACTAGGTATCTTATTGTTTTTTCGGTCGGAGCTTAAATTTAGGATCTTTTACTTAAAGGCTTTCTATTCGCTTCTGTTGTCGATCTAGCTGGTTAGCGGGAAACTAGAGCCTTTATTTGTATACATCTGCTGATAGATTGGTTGAAAATTGGACTGTTGATAGATTGGTTGGAAATCGGAGTTGAAACTGTAAAATAACATAAATACAGAAACACATTAGAGTTAATCTATAATTAATACTATTCATCTACAATAAATGTAGTATTTTTAACACTTGAATCGTGTGAAATAAATTTAATCTGTTGTTTGTATTAAGTTACCACTTGTTTCAACTATTTTTAGCATGTTTCATCTAATGTTACCTTATTTAGTAAATTGTGTGTGAAATGATATTGATTATGTTTCTGCATTTTTCCTATTGTAAAACAATGTTGATGTTGTTTTAGCTATTGTAAAATAGTATTATAATGTTTTTTCTTTTTTTATTTACAAGTTATGAATGTTGTTTTTTTGCTTATGAAATTATGAGTGTTGTTTTCTACAAGAGTTAATTATACCGTTGGTCCTTTATACTTCACATTTAGTCTTTTAAACAAAAAAGTTTCAAATTTAATCCTTAATTTGAGTTTTTTGCACGTGATAGTCCTTTGATGGTTAACTTTAACGGTGTTGTTGTTAAATTGTTTAAAATGACCACTTTAACGATGGTGTAAAAAAAGTGGTCATTTTAAAAAATTTAACAGCACCACTGTTAAATTTAACCATCAAATGACTAATCACGTACAAAAAACTCAATTAAGGATTAAATTTGTAACTTTTTGGTTTAAATGACTAAAAGTGAAATATCTCTTGCTCTAAAAGGACCAACAGTGTAATTGACTATTTCTACAATTCATGTATAGTTAAAGTACTATTTATAAAATTAACTTTAATGATGATGATGATAATAATAATAAGAATAATAATAAATAAATGGCAATAAAAAAATATAAAAAACTAATAAAAAAATTAAAGGTGGCTTGCTTAACCTACAATTACATGTGATGTTATGAATAGTATGAAAGTTGGAAACTTTAATGTATTAATATTAACAAGGGTTAAGTGTACCGAAATGTAATGAAGTATGTCTATTTTAATATTCTGTGTAACAAATTATACTATTGTTTGCAAAAATGCAATAAACGATCCAAAATTTACGTTTAATGTAATATGACCTATGAACAAAAGTTTACCAGTCACCCTAGTTTTTTTCTATTTTTTATTACTTTGTTGTCATTTATTATTATTATTATTATTATTATTATTATTATTATTATTATTATTATTAGATGAAGATCAAAACTCAATGAATATAGCAAGATGAAAAACAGCCACCATCTCCGGTGAAATCATCCGGCCATACACCACCCTTTCCGACCAACAACCACCATCTCCAGCGAGTACAAGATCAAAAACTCAATGAATCTAGCAAGAAGAAAAACAGGTTTGTGAATAAATCATTCAAATCACATACATCAAGAACACAAACATCAACACATTCAAATCACAAAAGCATGAATAAATATGTGGTATAATCATCAAATCTCAAAGAACAAGAACACAAATACTCAACATATTTCCGCCCACAACCACCACCACCACCCTCTAAACCCAAGGCCACCAGAGGACCTGGCGGCAGCAAACCCTAGTCTAGAACACCCAACCAACAGAATAACCCAGATCTAGAACATGGATGGGTTTTGAAGACGAAGAAACCTCAGTCGATGGAGGTGATACAAACCCGGAACACCCAAAACAGAATAGCCCTAATCGAAGAAGGCGGCAACTTCAAATGGTCAAAACCATAGCCTTAATCGAAGAAGGCGACATCGGCTTCAAATGGCCGAAACCCTAGCCTTAAACAAAGAAGGCGGCGACGACTTCAAATGGTGGAAACCCTAGTCGCTTAAACCCTTTTTAGTTGAAGACGGAGGTTACGGCGGTGGAAATTGTAAAAGACAAACCCAAATCTGTGGTGGTGATTAAAGACAAACCCAGATCTGTGGTGGTGATTAAAGACGAACCCAGATCTGTGGTGGTGGTTGAACACAGAGGGGGCAACTGTGGCGGCGGTTAAAGACGAATGAGGAGGATGTGGCGGCAGAGGTTGAAGACGAAGGAGGTGTCACGACAGCAGTGGTTTCAGACAAAGAAGGTGTTAGTGGCCGTTTCATGGTGGTTGATGAACCATGGTTGCAATGGAGGTGTCACGGCGGCAATGGTGGTAGTTAAAGAAGCAAGTGGCGGTGGTGGTTGTTTCATATGAAGGCAGAGATGATTGAGAGACACGGAGAGTTTGATGGAGAAATAATAATAATAATAATAATAATAATAATTACGAATAAAATATAAAAAGAAGAAGGTAAAACATTTTAAAAATCAAGGCGACCTGCTAACTTGATATTACATGTCACATTGCATCAAATATAAATTCTCGATAGTTTAATGCATTTTTACGAACAAAGTATCGTTCGTTACACGGAATATTAAAATAGTCATACTTTATCACTTTTCAGTGCACTTAACTCAAATTAACAAAGTTTAGTTTGTTACACAGAATATTATAATGAGAATATTTCATTACATTTCACTACACTTAGGGGCTGTTTGTTTACTGCTGAATGAAATCATTCAATGCGTTTGATTGTCGTCTCTTAATGAAGACCGTGCCGAATAAAACAGAAGAACGTTTCCGATTCATTCCACCTTAAAGTATATTTTGAATGATTAAGCACAAAGATTTTACCGTAATATCCTATCTTTTACATATAGTTTTGTTAAACAACGATATCTTATAATATGATAAACTACTATTAAGGTTATTTGTATCATTCAGAACGCTTATCAAATAGCATGTTACATTCAGATGGTGGTTTTATATAAGTCCATAGATTTATTTAATACTTAATCATCCTATTATAATAAACAACCACTTGGCCTTTAAATAAAACTGGTAATGTTTCTGTTTCAACTCTTATTCTAAATACGAATTTACCAATTGTGACGATTCAAATATATTTTCTGTCGCTTTTAGAGTTCGCTTGATAGTGTGAAATTGCCCAATTGGTCACAACTATTACTTGCGTCTGGCATTCTTTAGTAGTACAAATGTAGCCAAGTATATGCCATAATATATCCTTTTGCTTAATTAAGCATATTACGGAGGTTTGAGGTTGTGCTTATGCAAGGTTTGAAATTCTGTATCTCAAGATTTGTTCTATTCCCTTTTAGAGCATTTGTAATGGGATGTCAATAAGTTCGATATAAACCTAGAAAAAAACGCCATCACGAGCTTCTAGCTCGTTATAACCGTTGCATATGGCTCGTTAGCCGCTCGTGAAGGGAGACCTCGTGAAGTCGGTAATGAGCCAAGCCACCTCATGATTGTTTTTTTCTTTCTTAACGGTATAAATAAATAAAAAATTGGTGTAGACGTGACAGTTAGTGATTGTAGTGACGTATGTAATTATTACTGCAGGTGTTAGTGATGAATCAGTGACGCTAACATGATATTTATTTAATTATACGTATGATAAGTGTGAATGTTCTTACTAAATATCTCAGGCTATTAAAAGAGGCGAAGGTGTAGCATATCACCCACGACCTCGTCAATCTCAATCATTGACGGTACGGAATCTACGGATACCCTCCCTCCTTGGGGATGAAGTAACTTTAAATGACTTTTTTCACTCAATATCTCGACAATCATTTTTATACGAGACTAAAATATAATATAAAAAATAAAAAACTTAGTGCTAGGCATAATCAATCTTAGCCGTTCAATTTCTCCTCCCTTTTCTCTGCTCTCTGATCTCACTATCATTTTTTAAGGTTTTTTTAAAATAAAGATGATTGAGAGATAAATATTGGAGTTAAAGAAAAAGGAAAAAGATGGAATGAAGAAAAATAGAAGGGTTAAAAGGGATGATTTAGATAGCCCAGCTAATAATATAATTTAATGGCGACACTTTCTTTAGCCATGGGAAGGTTATTAATCACGTGATGGTGTGAACAGTATGCAGGAAATAAAGCAGACTGTTGCCTTCTGCCTATTCCACAATGGGATTCCCTGCACTCTACTCCCTTCTTCACTCTCTTCATCCCAATGCCAATTTTTTTTTTTTTTTATTTTGTTTTTGTTTCCCCCCAAATGTTAGGTATTAAATTTCATTTCTGTCGAAAATTAGTATACTAAAATAAAAATAATTTTTTAAATGATGTAATTTAGGGTGTTTGGTTCAAGTATTGTTTTTGAAGGGATTTGCATTTATAATGTGATTGGTATTTGGTGGGATTTAAAATCACATCTTGTGTTTGTTTCATATTTCTTAGGTGGGATTTCCACCACCACTAAACTCCATCAACAGCCAACAACCACACATGTTGCCACCATCGAAGAGGAAGGACGACGACGGCGACGGTTGACGAAAAATGACGGCGGGTTTCTGATGGTGGACGACGAACGACGGCGACAACGAAGACGAACGATGGCGGGTTTCTGATGGTGGATGACGAACGACGGCGAACAACGACGAAGGGTTTCTGACGGTGGACAACGAAACGACGGTGAATGGCGACAACGAACGGGTGACGGCGACAATGAACGTGTGACGGCGACGGTCTTGCGATGACGGTGACGGCGAAATCAGTGATGGTTCACCGGAATATTAGCCGGAGAGTCGCCGGAGAGAATACCTCATCTGAGGGATTTCAAAATACCAGGGAGGTGGAAGGATTTAGAAATCCCTCATCTGTGGGATTTTATAAAATCCTATGATTTGAAATCTCATCTCATTTTACCAAACCAAACACCATATTTGGAGTGATTTAAAATCCCAATCCCATGATATCCTCTCAAATGACACCAACCGAACACCCCCAAAAAAACATAATATTTTTTGATTTGCCAATATCACTTGTTATATGTGATGTTACACTCACAACACACTTAAATAAAAATTATATTTATCTTTTTACTGTTTAATGATTAAATGATGTTAGCGTAACAAACCTATTATAAGTTTCAATATTTTTAACTTTGTAGTTTTCTAAAAAACTGATAAGGGACTTTTCTATATTTTTTCTCTCCACTGAAAGTGTTTTTTTTTAATTTTTTATCAAATTTAAACATCTTTCATTTTTCAAAAACTTATACAAGAAAAGAAAAGTCAACAATTTTATACAAGTAAACGTAAATTAACTTTCCAAATTGTATGTATACACTCTTAACAAGTTACCACTAAAACATACAAAACTCATATTTTCTTAATTTGTATTTATTGGAAGGTTTATGAAAATTTTATAAAACTAAAACTGAAGAATTTGAATAACTTCATAAAAATAAGTGTTATTCATCATTGTTCGTATTTTGTTGTAATCATAGCCCTTTCTAACAATTTCCGTTTGTTTGGTCTGTTAAGTCTCCTCATTTGCACTGCACATAAAAGCATTTTTGTCCTTTTACAATCTTTTTAATTTTTTCTAATTTATTATAACCTCACACTTTTTCTTTATCTTAAATCTCACACTCTCTTTGTACTCTCTCACCCGCTCTCCTCTATATCTCTCACTCTTCTCTCTACCCCAATTCAATCCTAGAACCAACGCCTCCTCACCATCACCACCACCCCTCTCTTTCTCTGTGTCTCTCTCTCTCTCTCTTCTCTTCTCTTTACCCCACCTCTCTCTCCCACTCATTCTCCTTTCCACCTTGGTTGAGTTTTTCACCAATACAGCAAAAGTCGTCACAAGGGGATTCGTCATATGTTACCGCCGGTTTTTTCATATGTTTTTAACTGATTAGTTGATTAATAGATAAAGGATATATGTTATTCATAGCAACTAAGTTATGTTATATCATATTCCCATATTTTTAAATAAAAAAATATTAAAATAATAAAAGTATCCTACATTAAAATAAGTATATATAAATATAACGAAACCTAACATAGATGCTACTTCTTTTTCCCTCAGTCCTTGAAAGAAAATTCAAAATTGTTATGCTAGCCACCCTCGGCTACAGTACAGGGGGTTGACGGAGTAATAGCTTTAATAGGGGTTTTGCCTGTAATTCAAAGGGGAAGACAGTCCATTATTTGGTGTTCGAATTCAATCGCTGTGGTTTTGATTTGACGACCAACAATAGCCAAATCGGTGTCTAAATATGGCCAAATCCGCCCTAATTCCTTCCATGTTCATCCTCCTGTTAACGGTTGCCGCCGTCTTTATTTCTAAATCTGAAGCATCATCCGTCGATTTCGTCAAGAAGACCGTCTCTTCTCACTCCATAGTCATCTTCTCCAAATCTTACTGCCCGTATGTACCTTTCATATCTCTTCATCTATTCCTTTCTGATTTGAATCTGAATCTCATATTATTTTTTTTTGTACCATCATTCATGTAGCAACCTATTCTAACGGTGATTCTGTTATTATTCTTATATGAAATTGCTTTCTATAGTCTGATCCTCTCGTTTTACTTATTTTCAATCATTTGTATGAATCATTTCTGGCTTAGTACGATACAAATTCATCTTAGAAACAAGAACATGGTATAAAGTTCTTATACGAGCAGATCGGAAGCCGTCACATCGCCGTAACAACTATAAGTGTAGTTGACTTTTCTTTTGACATATATACCACTGTTTGATGATTGCTTAAGCTTAGGCGATTGCAGATTAAATTAATTATCTAGTATATTACTTCATCTTCCTTCTTCATTTGTAGTGAAAAAAAAGAACTTTTTGTTAGTGTTCCTTAAATAAAAGAAACCGTTTCCCTTAGTTAAATTTTACTTTAAATTTATCAAATGCTTTAATCAATTTTTGGATCATTTGTTGCTGGTGGTGTCAACAGATACTGTAAAAGGGCTAAAGGTGTATTCAAGGAGCTGAATCAGAAGCCTTATGTTATTGAGCTAGATGAGAGAGGTCAGTAGTTTTACATCCTTACAGACTACCTGTTAATGCTGTATATGCCATACAATGTCTTTTAGATTCAATAAGGCATTAGATAATACAAATTGCTCAATGGTTTATAAAAATTGAAAGCCTTCAAGGATTCTGCCAAAATTATATATACCATACAATTAGAGGGAATTTTTTTTTTGTCCTTTTCTATATTAAAAAGGAAAACGGTTATATACCTAAACTTCCAAAAAAATTACAAAAAGGAGTCTAGAAGGAGTGGCAAGGGACATTGCACATGAAGCTTAGGTCTTGGTTTCGAATCAAGGCTCATTCAATCTTGTGTCTTTTTAACTTTTCTAACATGTGGTTTTGTAATGGGCTGTTAAAATTAAAAATGATTTTATAATATAATTTTTTTAAATCGATTTTTTAATATAGAAACATATAGTTGTATATATAAAATCAAATGACTAAAGTTTATATAATTACACAAACAATTATATAATCATATAACTTGTAGAAAAAGAATCTTGACAAATAAGTATTTTAAGCTGCATATTTTACACAAACATGACTTAGATGGAGATTTAGTTTTCTTTTTTATTTCTCGATTTTACCGGCGCTTTTTATTTTCTTTAAAAAACATACGGAACATGTTATTAAGGTGTAGTAATATAATATATGTTATTAGTCATTTTTTTTTTTCTTTTTCTGTCTTATAAAATCAATTTTTATATCTAAAAATGGCAATAAATAATTACAATATACAAGATAAGTTGTTAAGGTTAGAAAGTTTAGATTTTGGGTTTTTAAGTTTGGGTTTTGGATTCAAACCTATGTAACCTTAAAATCTTGATTATTTTTAAGTTTAGATCTTGAAGTTAGACCTATGTGTGGTTAGAATGAGTTTATTCTTTTTTAATTCTTTTTGTTATTTTTGTTTTTGTTTGTCCTATTTGTTTCTATTTCTTCCCTTTTCTTTTAAGTTTTAATCTAGGGTTCATATATATGTAGCCCTAAAATGAGTCTTTTTCCTCTTTTAATATTTTTTTTGTTATTGGTATGCTTTATTTGTTCTATTTGTTTTATAATTCAAAATATATAGTTAATTCTATGTGAATGAACGAGCCAAGTTCCTAAAAGGAGTGACCGTCTTTCTTTTCTTCCCTTTCCTTTCAAAGCCCGGTGTTCTTTTTTTTTTTTTTTGTCTATTTTACAATCAATTTAATGTCTATAATTAATTTTATAGCTCTTTTTTGTTTTGTTAATTTTTAATTTTTTAAAATGTTTTGCTTATTAATATTAAATTTATATTATTCACCACAGATGTGACAATAAATCTAATGATTTAATTTATTTTAGTAACAAAAAATTATATTTATAAGCCCCTTCATAACACATGGATAAAAAATCTTACTTTTTTAACATTTTATACTGACATCTTTTGATCAACTAATAACCACAAAATCCATATATGAAGTAGTTTTTGTTGACAACGTTTAGATCATAAGCCAAAAAGTTACATAGTCATTTGTTAAGCTAATATATTGTATTACATAAATTCTTCCAATGAAGTAAATAAATTTGTAGAACAAAAATATATAGGACACATTTTTATCTTTAAAATGTTCTTCTCTGTCATCTAGATCTACTTCTTATCTTTGTCAACTTCCATTTTCCAATAATCAATTATCCAAATAAGTTTTTGAGTTCCTTTCATGTAGGTTTCGAGATAAAATGAGGGCCTTAGACGTTAGATATAATGGGGCCTTAAGTTGTGGGTTTTATTTTTGATGTGTGTAGTTCTTTTATTATACTAGTACTTGTCATTAGATAGAATCCAAGTCACACGTGTTAGTAGTAAAATAGGCTTTTATTGTTTAAATATTTTACATAGTTTCAAGATAAACGGAAGCTAAATTACTTTTAAAAAACTCAAGCGATTCAATTGTTTTAAGTTTCATATCTAAATTCAATTTACCATTTTTGCGTAAGTGGTTTAAAATTATTTTTTTAAGTTTTTTAGTAAACAATAGTAGATGAATAATTTATCAAACTCAATTAAAAAGTAATTAGTCTCCAACGTAAAGCGCGGATAAATTAACCATTAGCTCATGTTAAACGAGCAAGAAAACCAATAATATAATTGTACTTTTGTTGAAGTGAGGAACCATGTCAAATGGCCACTTAAAGGTAAACATCAACTCGAATATCTAGTAATTAAACTTGAACACCAAGATGAACAAGAATGTAGATGGCGATTTCAAACAAGGTCAATATGAGTTATATTTTATCTTATATCATATTAAATTTTTGTTTAAGTTTATATTCAAGCATGTGAAATATTATATTATTTGAAATTAAAAATAATAAAAACAAGAAATGAAAACCAATAGAAAATATGCATCCAAACACGTTTTTTAATTTTCAGATGTGGGAAATGAAAACTTCATTATTTTTAATCAAACGTGTTTTCTAAATTTTCTATTGAAAACTAAAAATGAAGAATCCGACTCTTTTCCTGTTTCCTTGAAAACTCAAAACAATTTTCCACAAGTTAAGGCAAAAACAACAATTGCGCTAATGTATTTATTTTTCTTTTTTTCTTTTTGAACGGCGAGAACAGCAATTCAACTAATGTTTTTCATTAAAAAAATGGATTAAATAATAAAGTTAATTTGTATATAACAAAATCCGTTCGTACACAATGGGTACAAGCATTTAATAACACATGATTAGAAAAAATTGAACTAATGTTAAAAAGAAACGCTATAACTATTGGACGATTATAGATTAGAAGATTCCATACACTCCTACTCATATGTTTAAGACATTTGTCAAAATCAATAGAGGGGATAAGAAAGGATAATTAGTGAAACCCATATATAATTAATATGAGGATGAAGTAGGAAAATATTGTAGGAGGAAATTTATAGATTTATGGTTAACCCTCTTAAGACCGGTCAGGTGAGGACTGAGGAGGTCTAAACAGATTCCAGTAATAAGAGTTTCGAGTCAAAAACAACATTAAATGGGTTTGTATCAAAACAGATATTATAAAAAAAATTATAATAAAATTTATTATTATTATTTTTTTATTATAGATATGTAATAGAAAATTTTATAAAACTAAAAACAAAAGCTTTTCAAAATTTTAAATCATATGTATGATTCGAGTATTCAACTTTTATACTCACCTATGGTAAAATGATACTTTTTTATAGATTTTAGTTATATGTAGGTCACAAATTTATTTACAATTTGGTCGGAACATAACATGAACATGTTACATATACATACTCTTAACTCTTAAGTTATCCTTAATCATGTTTCAATATATAAAGGACAAATTAAATTATAACATAATGAACTTGGTTATAGTTACCAACTTACCATTATATACAATCAACTTTATTTTCTTAAAAATAATACAACCAACTTTCATAATCCTCACATTGTATGCAAC
>JAUEJL010058683.1:0-18969 GCA_032274825.1 Drosophyllum lusitanicum | reverse complement strand
TTATTAAGAAAATAAATAAAATATTAAAGATAAGGGTAAAATAGTCCATTTACAAAAACTAACGGACCTAGTAAACGGAAAACGTTAAAAAGGATTATACATGCAAAAAAATGGTAGTTAAAGGACGAAATTTGCAACTTTTTCAAAAAAAGGACTAAACTTGTAACTTTTAGATAGTTAAAGTACCATTGGTGCAATTAACTCTATTTATATTTATGTGTGTGTACGCATTAGGCAGGTATATGTTTGTGCGTCAGCTGTGTCGGCCTTTTCTTTTAGATAAAGGAGGACTACGATTTACGAACTAATGATGTACGTAATCAAAGCGTTGGTTAATTAACTAATAGGGAGATATATATATTAATGATTTTGTACGTGTTGCCTAATTATTAAAAGGTTAGATTCGCATCTTCTAACACGTCCATCCAGTTTATTTTGAATTTATTAATATATAAATAAGATTAATTAACGATTTTAATTATGCCAATAATTACAATTTGTATTATATATATCTAACAACCAAGGACAGGTCACTTACTTTGGTTGCAACTTGACTAATGGGTGTTTAGGATTGTGATTTAAAAATAGTTTATGCATTTTCAATAACCAGAATCAAACAATCACCTGTAACAAACACATGCTAAGCTAAGAATAATAGTGTTTTGATTTTGATTATGCTGTATCATGTCATGATAGTCATATAATTCTCCTTTTGAGTATTTAACGAAGTGGATTAATTAATTTTTAAAGGGTAAAATGATAATAATCAGGTAATTGGTTCGAAAATACAATCCCTAACTAGGTTCTCAAAAGTACGTTTAGTAGCCTCCAAAATGAAAATAATTGATTTTTAAAAGCATAATTCCAAACACTCTGAACTAATTATTTGTGATTTTAACTTTCTAATAATTTGAAACTCAGTTTCCAAACGCAGTACAAAACATCCTCTAATTAAGGGCAAACCATCGGTACAGTCTGCAGTACCCAACATGGATACTACACGCGGGCAAGGGGGAATATAGTAATTTAAATCTTATTTGACTTTGTTAGCAGGAAATAGACGACGTAAAAAGAAACAGATCTAAAACAAACTATGCATTCTCCATGACCAATAATGTAATTTAATTTTAATCCTTTTTTTTATATATTGCATTCCATATATATATTTTTTCTTTTCTTTATTAGATTTGTTCCATTAAGATTTTATAAAATAACAACACATATATGATTCAATCCCAAACACAAAACATGATAAAATGAAAACCAAATCAAACATCACACTAATTGGAAACTTCGAGCAGCTAACTGTATAAAAACAACAATAAATCTACTACAAACAAGAACATGTGGATTGAAATGCTATTACAAATTCAATATTAATCTACACTAGTTGTAAAAACTTCGACAATCACAAAAAAAATCAAAGTCGGATTTCTTAAACCGCTCAAACATATTTCTTGACTCATGTAACCTGTGAGAGATACTTCAATAACGCAGTCCCAACTTGAACGATCCATTTGACTCTTGTGGAAATGCCGCAAAAACACGTATCGGAAAGTTATATCAAAATTTGAACCTGTAGTTACTTTCTATGAAATTAATTATTCCATTAATCAATAACCCGAAATTGCAATATACTAGTAAGTAGCATGATAATACATCAAAACCAAATAGTGAATGTTTCAAATAAACTACGAATGTGACATGGTTTGCATCAAATTAATAACTAAGTAAACTAGAGAATCACCAACAAAATAACAAAGTAAGCATCAAGGTACTTCATCCATATTAACATGGTGTGGTTTCTCCATCTAAAACAAGAAATTGATAATAATTAGAAAGCATGAAACAAGGATAAAATACATGTATTTAAAATGTGTACCTTTCTCTTTTGACATCCGGTAATGTTATGACCTTTTGCTTTATAATAACCATAAGTTTTTCTCTTTTTCAATTGCATAACTATTTTCACACCAGATTTTATTTTTGTAGCAACCTTCGGACACCCTTTTGTCTTAACAGGATTATTAGGATCATATACATAAATGTGTTGTAACACATCCCCTTGTGTGGCAGTTTGTGTAGTAGAATTAATTTCAGATTCACTTAAACACTACTATTTTTTCTTCTACTTTGCTCTTCAAGAAAATCATCAAACAATGTATTAAGCTTTTCAATTTCAGATGGAGAATCTCGCCCTTCTTCAATTACTTTGTTAAACTTTGCTCTGATAGACCATGAAGTCATAAAACTCACTTCTTTAGTACCATCACTATTGATATCCCTCATCTTGTTCCAATAGTTCCCACATTATGAGTCATTTTCATTGACCATCTTGGTAATAAGTAGTGATTTAGAATAGATGTCAATAGCTTTCTTTTCATTATGTATAGAATATGCTTACATAAAATTTCAGAAGTCTCAAATCTTGCACATGAACAAGTAGCAAAAAAATCTAAAGTAACTTTATATTCAACAATTTTCCAGTTTTCTGTATTACCTTTCAAATAACCAACACGGTATTATGCTAAGTCGGCATCTTTGCTTACTTTTTCATGACCGCAATCAACACTAGCCTTCCACTCTTTCCCGAAAGTATCATAAATATTCCGTGTATAAAATTTTGCGACCACTGCTTCAATTGGATGATCGCTATGCAATGTATGCTTTGTGTTTAAATTTCTAAAATCTTGCTCTTCTTCCGCACTTCTTCTTGAATTCAAAGCATTGTCATACTGTAGTACAAAATCATTTAACATGATTTAGAATTCACATAATCATCAAAAAATGAATGAATGCTTTCGCTTCGACCACTAGTTGTCATGCCCTAAAAAAAAGTGTCTTTCAAATACGCTTTTACCCAATGGTGACATAACTTGTACATGTTTCCCAACCAAGCATCATCTTCTATGAGATATTTTTCCTTCAATTGTTCCCATCCTGCTTCAAAATCTTTGATGTTTTGGCTTTTAACCCATGTAGTATAAGTATCTTGAAAATCATCATATCTATACCATAATGGTTGAAGGTGCTCCAACACATGCTTTTGAATGTGCCAAGCACAAAATCGGTGTCTTGTTTGTGGAAAAACCTTGCCGATTGCCATACTCACAAATCCTGGTCGGTAATAATAAAAATTAGTGGGCAATCAAGCATACATTTTAGAAAATGTTCAAACAACCATATATGTGAATGTTGTTTCGCTCTAATTTTCTAATAGTGCTGCTCCAAACAAAGTAGACTGAGTGATTAACTCCAACAAATGGAGCGAATGACAAGCTAAATTTATTTATCTTATAAGTCACATAAAAAACTACATCGCCAAATTTATTATAAGAGGATCTTGATCTACCATCATACCAAAACACATTTCTAAACGTCCCATCGGTACTCAAGTCCATTGCGAAGTAAAAATCTTTATCCGATTGAGCTTTTGCTTGAAAATGCATGATAATTCCATGACACTCTTTGCCTAATTTAATTTTCCTTTCTCCACTTACAATTGTAGAACATTGAATTCTTGTTAGGTTATCCTCTTGGTTGCCTGTATACGCATTCACTATTTTTGTTATTTCACTAGGTTTTAAGCCTGCGTTTGACAACAAGGTTACAAGTTCTCTACATTCCTTGGAATGATGAAATAATTTGTGAGACCATTGTTTTGGCACATGTGATGGTCATTTAAAGGATGATTATGTTCATCATCAAATTTGTCAACAACTCATAATCCTTGCTTTGACAAAGTCACTCGTATCATGGCCTTACACTGTGTCTGTTTAATACAATGACGTTTCACGTCATTAGATTTTCGCTTATCATTTTTGTAACCTTGTTTGTTACAAACATATACGTGCCGATATATTTCATTTGTAGCTGCATGTCTATTATGGTAATGCTTTCTAATACCAAAACCTCTATAAATCCATATTCATTATAGAAATTGTATGCGATATCCACATTAGCAAACTTTTTACAAATTACAGAGCACTCAGTGGAAAAATTAGTTTACTCATTCCCATTTTCCTCATGCCGAAGATATCCATTATTCTCTACACCATATATTTCGCTTGTTTAAACTAGTATTTAATCAAACTCAACTAATAATGAGAAGAGAATGAAAAATAAAAAACTATGACTAACAATCTAACTCAATAAGTTAGAATTTAATCAAACGTGTTTTAACCTTAATTCTATTTTGTTAATGGAGAATAATATACGAAGCATGAAAAATATAATCAAACCTGGTTCAATATAAGTTTCTTCTTCTTCATCATAGATAAGATAACCATTTTTGTAGATATCATCGATCAATGTATGTTCATTTTCATTATGTAGTTCACGTGGTTGAATAAAAAAATTAGTCATAGATAAGAAAACAACAGGTGAAAGATAGATGTAACTCGAAATCTATACCTGATTAGATAAACTATTCTTGTATTATAATCAAACTGGTTGAACTCTGATTTCTTCTTTTTTCATGATACATAAGGTATTCATCATTATAAATATCATCCATCAAATCTATGCCCACTTTAATTATTCCGCCTTCTCATAAAAAATATTAAAGTCATATGTAATGAAGTCTATTGAACAGATTATGGATTAATACGTCTAATAAATGATAAAACAATCAATAAAAAATATATATGCATACCTAAAAGTATTTCTTGCTCAAATGGATGAACAATGAATGACGCCAAGAAATGGTAGGTTACTTGGGTTCTAATGATTTTCGTGCCTTGCAAAAATTTTGGTGTCTTATAATTGTTAGAAGAATGTTCAGTACAGTCTATACTTAATTCATAGTCCTAAGAGACTAATTTTAGCCTTGAAACAATGTCATCAATGGTCCAGATTACATTTTAAAATTTTGGGCAGAATGACATTTTTGTAATTCACATGTAATGCTTTTACAAATCACCTGTGATTGAATATTAAAATTTTAGAACTATGTTTTTTACATGGACTTTATTGAACACAACCCTAATTTTTTTATGGGCTATTTAGACTAATAATTATTGAAAACAGTAAAATTAAAGAATATGGGTTCGGAAAAAATTAAGAGATGAAGCCGATAAATTTTTTTATGGGCTATTTAGACTAATAATTATTGAAAACAGTAAAATTAAAATAATAAGGTTAAAATTACCTGGTTGCCCCTGCAATACCTAATATGGGTACTACAAACAGTATGTATAGTTTTCCCATTTATAAAGTACTTTCAGTTAAATAAATAATTGTGTTGTCTATCCCAACCGTGTAATGGCTATTGAACTTCACCCCCATCGTCTCTAGTGCATTAAACTCCCATTGAGAATGCTCTTATGTCACTCACCGACAATATGAAACGTGGAAGCACAAGCATAGGTGAAAACATTAAACGTGATTGGTGATCAAAACCTAGTATAAATGCTTCACCTACAATAAGTTTGTATATTTATTGATTTGTACATATAACAATTATATATCTCAAACTATATCCAACCCCTTTCGGAGAATCTGATCTCCGACCCCAATTTGACTGTGGAATCCGAGAGTTGACTGTGGATGGGGACAGGATGGGGGATTTTTTGAACTTAGAAACGGGAAAGAAGATACCCCTCGGTTTTCCGAACCCGTACCCGACCCTAAACCCCCATATATATACATACACTTTTTTAGAATCAAATTTCTCATATGAATATGCATTTGTATCAAATTTAACTTTCTTACATTAATATACATATTAATAAGATTGTTTTTTGTTTGAATCGTTTCATGTGATTTATTAAACATATGGAATGTAAACAAACTAATACGATGATATGATTACTATCTTTTTTGTAGAATCATCTATGAATATATTATATTTAAATCATCTATCATGGATATATATATATATATATATATATATATATATATATGGGAAATCATCTTTTTGATTGATAACGCTATGTATATTTGTTGGGAAAATAACCATTTTAACCCAATAATTAAACCATCTTATTAAAAATATATAAGATTTGACTATCCATTTGTAATAGACTAAAAATTATCTTAACGCGTGATGTTAAAATAGACTTATAATTTTTATTAAGCCTTGTAGATGAGTAGTCAATTGATCATACTGGATGAGTCAGCTAAGCCTCGGTTGATCATTCTGTATGCTCAATTGACTGAGTACTTAAGATCAGATTTGATTAGCTAAGCAGTGTTACTCGCTTAGTTGAGCAATTCTTTGCTTAAGCTGACCAAACATATCTGAGCAATCATTTGCTCAGCTGTACAATCTTATCTCCTTAGTTAAGTGTTAAGTTGCCTTTTATGTTTCTGTGTATAAGTTATTTAAGTCAAGGCTGAACATGTGTACTTTTTATGCCTTAGAACTTTTACTTGTAAAAGTATTTGCACTTTTACAGCTTGTTCTCAAGTTTTTAAATTAAGGAAAGGGAGGAAATGAAAGGGAATGATGGAGAAATTTTCCTTCCCAATCATCCCAAAAGTGGGAGGAAAGTTTTATGACACAAAAATGGTAAAATTTCCCTCTTTATCCCTCCCAACACTTTCCTTTTTTTCTTTAAAAAAAACTCAAGAACACAATTTCCTCTCTCCTCCCTTAACAATCCTTTCCTTCCCCTCCTTAAAATAACTCGAGAACAAGCAGTTAGTCTGCAAAGTAAGACTAAAAGGATATAACTTGGATCTAATGGAAAAGATTAAAGTACTAAAGAAGATCTTGATCAAATCTTGAGCATGGCTGATAATAACATTTTTAAAAAAGTCAAGATAATGAAAATATTTTAGAACATAGTATCAAAAGAAGTTTGCGCTGGTTAAAATAAAACCGTAAAAGGGTATAAGATATCTATTTAAATAATGTTAGTGAAAGTACTTTTCATAAAGTAATATTATTTTAATAGAAAGTTGATTAGAATAATATATATCTTGTCTCCATACTAACTTTATTATTTGAGTATTATATTACTCATGTTTTACGGTTGCTCTTTCTTCATCTATATATGCAAGCCAACTCCATTGTTGGAATACGACTGAGACTTACAAGATAACCGATCACAAGAAGTCTTCAAACTTGTTCATGTGTTGAATAATTTTAGACATTAGTGTTATTTTAAGGATTAACTAGTCTATGTATTAGGCTAAACTTGTTATCATCTTTTTTAGTGTGAGGAATTTCGCATCTTAACACTTGTAATTTTGATATATAATCAATAAAAATTATATTAAAAGTAACTATCTATGCAATAAGTTTAAAAAAAGAAGCTAAAATTTGTATTCAACCTCCCTTCTACAAATATTTCATTGTTTGAGTACCGATCAATATTAGAACGATTTAGTAAATATGTTATGTCTTCAATCAAGAATACTATCTATCTTTCGAAACTATCAAAATACTTGATTGGAAGATAAAAGTTAGATTTGTAATTTCTAGTTTTGTATGAAAATTCCATAGTTCTAAAAAGCTCACTTTGGCTCCGCCAAGGCTTGAAGCTTGACCATGTCGTCACGACATGGTCCAAGACTCCAAGGCTTAGACATAAGGCTTAACTTATGCTAAGGCCTAGCTTGGTGCGCCGTTAGCCCGTTACCCATTATAAGCCATGTTTTTAGGCGTATTAAAGGTACTAAACCATATGAGTCAAATATCAGTTATAAAGATAGTTAGATATACTGAAAACAAAGAAAAAGATTGATAAAATACGTTAAAACACATAATTATGTGTTTTTTTCATTTTGTTTGTATAATTTTATATGCATAATTAGAATTTATATATAAAATTGTCGCCTTAATCATGCCTTGTGAAACGCCGTGACGTAATTATGGCTTCCAAAGCTTGAGACTTGACCATGCTGCCACGCCACGCCTCACATTTCTAGAACATTTCAAAATTCACATGTATATCTATTTTGAAAAATCGCTTTTGTAGATGAGAAATCTCGATTCCTCTCGAGGATCCTCGATACCTGATGGGAACGGGGATACAAATCAATTCCTCGGTGGAGACGGGGACCAGGTCTAGGATGGGGGTTGGTGGTGGGGAACGGGGATGAGAATGGGAATGGGAAGAGCGATCTCCAACATCCCCAACCCTGTTGCTATCTCTATCTACAATTCATTTATGTACTTGACTTGTTTTGCCAGTATACACTAGTATCGTATGACCAACAGAAAAAAATTAATTCCACTTCTGATATTATTTATGGATATAGTACTTTTGCCTAGAAATTAAAAGGTAACTTTTGATATGATGTGAAGTTTATCGCACATGGAAAAGTTTCAAACTTTTGGTGAAGACAAACTAATAATGCTTGCTTGCAAATAGTAAATAGATAATATACATGACCATTGAGAGGACACTTATGAGATGGTTTATAGTTCACTAAATATTAAAGATTTTACCAAAGGCAAACCAATAATGCTTGCTTCTAAATAGGGATAAAAACGACCAAACTACTCCCCATCTATCCGAGTTTGAATCGTTAAAAGCTCGAAATGAGCCGAACCTTAACTATTTGTGATCTTTGATTATTTGGTTCTAATGACTCCATATTCTTAATCACTTAAAAAGAAGAAGGATCCTTACACTCTTTACAAGCATCAAGTTGCTGTGGCAAAGAATTTCTGCTCAACTACCCACAAAATAAGTAATATAATAAATTTAAGAAAAAGGTGTCTCATCAAGAACCCCAAAAGAGAAAGAAAAAAGGAATATATTCTCATGTTCATAGTCTAGTTCAAATTTTCAAAAATAATACCTTAAATACCCAAAATGGTCCGAATCTGATCAGGGGGATGCCTGGCTAATGATTTAGGATCAGCGTAATGGTTCTTTGGATCCAAGATTGCGTTGTAAATAACATCATAAGCTTCGGCAAGAGATCGAGCCACCTGGACACAAGCTTCAGACCGAAGGCCTGGAAGCTGCATCTGTTCAAATTCAGGCAGTGAGCTGTCACTTCCCAAAACGAGCCCAAAGTACGCTTTAAGACACTCAGAGAGAGATGCAGGCGATGTTTCTTCCATCTCAGCTAATGCTAATGCTGATCCTGGTGAATTAACAAAGAGTGGCATTTTGTTTGACAAACCACATCTTGTTAAAATGGCAGTGACTTCTTTCTCCACCAGGCTGTGCATGTGGTTATCAATCATCGTTCCGAGTTTCTTCACATATTCAGAAGCCACATCATGCCTTAATAATGGTTGTTGGATGGCACATAAGCAATTGATGATAAAAATCTTTGATGGTGTTTCGTTGTTCTGCAATTGTAACCTAAATTCAGCTCGTATGGCATTTAATGACTAAAATACCTTGTTAAAGCAAGTGTAGCAGACATCATTTTCCCTTTAACCCTTTAAAGAAATTTTCAATAAATCATTCTAGTCTAACTTATAAAGGATGGGTAATGGGCCATCTTTTAGGCCAACTTAAAAAAGTTCATATTGAACCACAAACATTAACACTTACTTTTTTAATCCATTTCTGGAACTTCTAGTAATTTCAATGTGATAATTTATGATTAAAAAAACTACATCAATACAAAAATAATCGAATGTTTTCATACAATTGGAAATTTAGGAGGCTGGTTTTTATGCATTTAAACACACCTCGGATGACTTTCAACTAGTTGACTCTTTTGACCCATTTAACCAGTTACCTTGGTTAAATCCAGGGATATAATATTTTAAAAGATGCTGATACAGGGATCTTACCTGTATAGACCATTCATATGTCGCATCATTTTTTTATTAAAACAAACAGTGCTCCAGAGAAAATTTTAAAATAGAAACTAAGAAAAGGAATTCTTTTGGACCAAGAAGAACCTCACAGGTTAGTTTTTGGTATGTTTAAAGTTCCTGTAGAAAATAAATACTAAATTTGTGCATGGAAACCAGATGGGACCAATGTTTACCAGAAAAGAATATACATATTTAAAATGAAGAGAAATATTTCTAGTAAGAGTTTCCTTCAATGCAATTTAGATCAAGTGTTACCTATGCCTTTACCCAAGGTATTAGTAGTCAAACAATGAAGTTTATTCATTGTTTGGTACAATTTTTCAGTGTTTATGTCTATTATTTTCGACTTGTGCAGGGTAGAAAGATGAACTCTAAATACGTTATCTATGTTTAGTAATATTTACAAGACTAGTAGAAGATGAAAACATGAACATATATATAAAAGGTAAAGAGGATATAAAATTTTTCTATATAAAAATCAAAGAAATAAAGTTTTTTTCTGAGAAAAAGGCACCTTTGATGGAACCAATTGGCTGCTACTAGCTAAAATAGCATCAACAGATGATCTTCGTGACTGACCCACATCAGACCTTGTTCTATTTCTTCTAGATGAATCGATAGATCCTTTTGACTTGTGCGCTTCCATTGCTTGCTCGCAAATCTAGATTTATATTAAAAAAAGACGTGAAAGCCCAGGTCAGAAAGCAGAAAAGAAGTCATCAATCAACAATGCATGCAGACACAGATAAATCAATAATATGGCTTCAGCTTAATGAAACCAGGTGAGATCTACAACTTTTATGTTGCGAGTTCCAAGTTTCCTTAGATTAAATATAATGAGTTTGTTTGCTATTTCAGTTGCAAGGATATTTGTTGGTGTTTACTTTCAAGTAAATGGATTGTTTTTGCTTTTAAGATAACATTATCAGTTTGAGACAAACCAAGATATTTAAGTTCAGTTAGCCAACTTAGATAAGCTAGCTTGGACTTTTACCAAGTTTATTTTAGAGGCAAAAAGGCAGGTTGATTCCTGAGTCAAAAAGGGTAAGTTCTAGTATGAGTCAGGTAGTGTTGACTCGAAACACTTATTTGTACACTTTTCCTTTTTAGTTTTTTTTAATATAAATAACTAACATGTTATATATGATTTTGAAACATGTCTTGTTACAATAACACTAATTATTTGAATAAACGATTAAGGAGGTCATATGCATCAAGACTACATATTGAGCAACTGTAAACCCGTTCAACCTATTTAACTCGCTTCCTTTCAACTTTATTTTCTGAATTTTGACCCCATTGAATATATAGTCTACACCAATCATCCGATTTACCGTATATCTATGGGATGAAATTGGCATCTCACAAAATTAAACCCTGATAAGAACAAGAAGTGGCCAAAAAAAAACACGAATCAAAATCAAATGTTACAGATGTTAATTACCTGTATTATAGGATCAAGCAAAGCAGATATTACTGGATCAAAATTTGGTTTTTCCCCTGATGCAGGAACCATCATACTGTCGTGAATATTAATTAGTTCAAGCAACAAAGAGACTCCTTCCCTCACAGCTGGTGGTGGGGAAAGATCAACAGCAACCAATGGGGGATATCGCAAAAGTTTCTCCCCTCGAACTTTTAAAATGTCAAAGAATGTTTTCTGAGCAGCATCCTTAAGAGCCCAGAGTGTATTACAAAGAGCTGTTTCTCTCCCTAGCAGATCTGACACCTATGAGATTTTATACAGTTTAGATGCAAAGAACTCAGAAAGCAGCATGCAGAGGTGGCATATTTGACTCATTTACCTAATAATGGGTTGATTTGTGCTACTATTTTCTTTTAATGTAATCAATCATTTGGATAAAAAAATAGCTTAAAAAGAAATAGGTAAAATGGGTGTCAACAAATGAGTGATCTCTGGTAAATTGCATAGAAAGGTAGACACACTTCGGTATTGTTCTATTCTGGGAAAGATAGTATTTCACTATTTCCCTTCTTATAAAAAGGATAAATCTTTCAAATTATTTTCATAAAGGATCAAACTTAAAAAAGTATTATATTCAGTGAAATCCGACCTCATGACCATGTCAAATGATCAGATGACGTGCAGTAACTTTGAACATGCTGGTATTTCTGATGTGTAATGTGCCGTCTGAATAGCGGTCAACTTACAAGATTCCACATAATAATTCTTTTAAAAGTTAAATCCTTTGTATGAGAGGGGAAACACTATATCCCCAAAATAGAAAACTGACTAAGCTGTGTAACCTTTTTATGTAATTCACCCTATTTAATGTATAAAAACTCTAAACACTTTATTCTGCACAAAGATAGCTATTTTATAATAAAAAATTGAACTTTTCGACATTGTGTCAGGTCAACCCAGCCCGTTTCGACCTGCACAAAGATTGACCCGTTACCCAACCCATTGCCACCTCTAGAAATCAGCAGGTTGGTGCATAGGTTATAATAATTGAACTCACTGTGTGGCTGTAGAACTCGAGGGTATTGCTAAGCTTATATGAGATGATGAGATTTGGTTGAGACTGCAATACTTGTTCAACTCTAACTTTAAAGGGTCTACAAACGCCCTCAAATATCCTATCCAGAACAAATGTCAAGTCAGGTTCTGCCTTCTCTTGACTAGTCTCTGAGCTCTTCGAGAACCGACGAGCAGTTGGTCCAGTATCCGCTACTGCATCTGGATCAAGTAACACGAATACAAGTTCTCTTTCAGATGCAAGGGCCTGTAGTTTAGAGAAAAATAAGATGAGAAATCATGCAAAATCAAGCATATAATTGGCAAGATGCGCCAGTCGAGTACTAGGTCAAAATGGGTTTGGGTTGAAACCAGTCACTTTTTAGTACGTGTTCAGTTGAACTGAACCATAAATAATTTTCTGTCAATTGTTTTAAAAACTTTAAAAAAATAATTAACACGTTTATTATGAGTACACAAACAATATTATCACAATAAAAATCCACTCCTTGAGCAAAGCGCCATCTGGAAAATGTATGTAGTAAAATATACACTTTTGGCTATTTTCAACCCATTTGACTCATTCCCCATATAGCTATTATTTATTAAACCCACACAACCCAAATGAACCCATTCATAAGAAAATGGCATGGAATTGCCACCTCTAGTAAGTTTGCGAACTAGTAGAGTGTTTATCGAACAACTAGAGCTCAGCTAGCTTGTTTGAATCAAGCTTTTATCTAGTCCAAGTTCGAGCGCGGACTCGAGCACAAAAAATAGGTTTGAGAAATATAATGAGCCAAGCTCGAGTTTGGCTCAAGCTCTTATTGAGCTTTATGTAATATACAGGTGTATATATTACATAAAATTGAATTTGTAAATGGTGTTATTGTTGTATAGTATTATGGTTAGACTTTGAAATAAAAAGTTTTTTACTTATTGGCTTTGTAATAACTTTTAAGCATATTTGAAATGAGTTTATTATTTAATATCATTTTTATATATATTTGAACCAAGTTTGGTTGTCAAAAACAAAATTTAATACATATTCGAGCTTTTCAAGCTGGTATTGGATTGTCCTTGAGCCAAGCTCAAGCTTAGCCTATAGTAGTTGAGCCGAGCTCAATCCCTAATATGAGGAAAAAGAGTGCAGGCAGAAGCCATTTGTAATTCACACCTGATGCAGCCAACCTAGCATGTCACCTACATAGCGTAGTGGATCATGAGCATGTACTTCAATTGGCCTGGGCATTCCACCAGGTCCTCCACGTGTAAGAGCACTTATAAATCTCCTAAACAGTGCATTGTGCCTCATATTTGCTACCTACCATTTATAAAAATAAAAAGAATGTATAAAAATGGATCTGAAGATTTAAAGGTGGTTGCTTGCGTATACTTACCTCTTCAGCACAATACTTGAACAGTACAGGTCTTTCTTTTAGACAACGAACTGCCATTTTCAAAAGTTCGCTTACTTCAGGATTATCAGTGTCACCCAATCTCCTGCATTCTGTCTGAACCCACCTGGATCAAAGATGACATATTCGTAAAATAATTTAATTAATGCTCACCGAGTCACTGGTGATAGGGTGGGAGATCAAAACCAAATATGAAAAGGATGGAAACATTGATATTAATGGCATTTTGCGCAAGATTTAAGCATTTGAAAAATGCTTATAGAGGTGGCGAGATGGTTGGATTGGGTCTGGGGTCAAAACAGGTAAATTTATGTGCTAATCAAAAGGGTTGAGATTGGATTAGGCCAACCAACCAACACATTTTTGTTCATTTTCTTTTCCATATTGTAAGAAATTAATGTATTAAATATGTTTAATAAATAAATTATTAGAATAACATGATGATTTCTTTTAATATAATTATTTAAGACCTCACAAGCATTTGAATACATGTTAGACAACTTTTGACCCATTTACCTGCTTAACCTGTTTAGCGTTTACCCATTTTATTTTTAGCTAACAAGAATGTGAAGACTGCATTCATATAAATGGGAAAAATTCACCTTCTTACAAGTTTACTCAGCTTAAAGCCAGAAGCTAGATTGCCCTAAAATATATTAGTGTTAAATGAGAATATGAGATAAACTTGTCACTAAACTTTTGTTACTTTATGCATTGTCACCACGCATCCAAGGTTATTTTCAAAACAGAATTAATTCTTCTTTTGTAGCTTCTTTTCTGATATATGTTTAGATTATTTCAGTGTAGAAAAAGTCCAAGGACCTGATTTTAAAAAGACCTAAAAAGTGAGGAAGTGGAAAATATTGGGAATGAACAGCACCCAATTTTTGTTATTTAGCGACAGCCAAGAACTTAATGTTTTTTAACTCATTTCACTGATAAATAACATAGCTAGGGTAACCGAGTCCTAAAGTGCATGTGAAGACTACATTCACTTTCACCTTCTTTCTTTTGCATCTCTACTTTAAAGGTTCCATCTCCATTTAACCTCACACCATGGAGTGAATTCATATATGAAAATGAGAACTGAACTAGAATACACAAGCTTGTTTAAAAAATTCAGTACAATAATATTATTAAATTATATAAATAGATTAATAATTCTAACTAATGAAGTACGAAAGAAAAGAGTAGTGCAGGTCATTAAGAGTGGCAGTCGATTAAAATTTTACATCTGCAGTTAGAAGAAGTATTATTGCCAAATGAAAAGATCCATTTATCAATTATTTCACCTGCAAAGGCGCTCATAGGCACCTTCTTGGTAGACAGCCATCATATCCATGAGCTCCAAACCTGCACGCTGAAGATTTAGCTAAATGAGAATTGATTTAAATATATACAGAGAATAAAAGGATTGAAACAAAAAAGACTTTCTGAATGGGGTAAAAGAACTTGGGGTCGCCGATCTCTTCGTTAAAGATGGGGATGAGTCGATGTTGGTAGCACAATAAATACATGTATCGAAATATCTCACAATTTCAAATGAGTTATAAAGCTTAATAGGTCTTATTGGTAGGGAGCTCGGCCTTTGTCATACCTAACTACTTTAAAAGGTCGGAACATGGATCTCAAAGTAATACCGTAATAGTGAGCATAAAAAAATCAAGCTACAACTTTCTGAACATTTGCTCTGTAAGTGTGCTCCTTAAAAATAAATAATTAACTATAATCACTTTAGAAGAAATGGGTACACAAAATAATGACAACAGAAGTAACAACCTTAATCCGGACTCCTGATTTGTACTTGCATCCACCTGCTTCTTATGAGATTTTCTTTTTTCTTTTTTTTCCCAGTTATACTTATAGATGCCATTTTCACCCAAAACATGGTTAGAATCTTCACCCAAACTCAACAACCTCCAGAAACAGTTGTGATTTGATATTACCAATAAATACAAAGGCTTAAATCTACTTTTTTATGACTCTAGTCAGTTTCTGGACATAATATTTTATATCTCAATCACATAGTGCATGACAGTACATCCTTGTTTAGGTATGTTTGGAAAAACTAGCTGAAGCTATTAGTCCAACTACCCTCTGTATATTTTGATGATGACAGTGAACAAAGACAAGTATTAGTTATTATATAGATGCTTGAATGTATAGAGTATTAGAGTATAAGTACAAATGATATGTAATAGTATAGATAGCAGTAGGCTTAGAAAACACTGAGTTTGTGTTTCACTCTGTCAGCTTGACAGTGTTTAGTCTTTGTGACTTATCCAAAGCATCTACGGAGGATTTACTGAGCTTGATTCTTATCTAAACTCTCCCAAAGCATTATCAGGATGTGTCCAAAGATAATGAAGATCAAGATAGAGGTCAAGATTTATCCCGCTAAAAAGAGGAGAAGATCAAGTTTGAATCAAGACCTGATAGAGATTAGTTTTCTATCTTATCTACATATGTTGAACAAATAGTTCCTCTATGGAATTATTAATAAGATTTTTAGAGATTCGAGAATCATTAGTTGAGTTCAAGTTTTCTGAGTGAAAATTATTTGTGTGATTGTGTTCGTGATTCTAAAGTCCTCACTCGGAATCATAGCATTGTTTGTTAATATCAATAATAAACAATGCGAAAGTTTAAAGTAATTCTATGTGTTAACTTGTATTCAATCTCCCCATCTGCAAGTAGATACACGGTTGCTAGGCTCTATTACAGGACCAACAAAAGCAGGGGTTGGGTCGGGTGCTCAAGTTTTTATTTAGAAAGTGTTCGGTAAAGTAGCTGGAGCTGGAGCTTTAAATATATAATATGACATAAAACGACATACAGTTAAAAACTTAAATAGAGTTAAATGTAATTAAGAATGGTAATTTGGTTAAAGTACAAAATATAAGTTCAAGCTCTTTTTACACCGTTACTCCACATAGCTTATTTTTTGAGGGCTTAATTAAAAAATAAGCCCTAATATCTAATCGCTGCCAAACAAGGCTTTTTAGGGCTTAAATTTTTTAAAAGTATTAAGTCCACGCCTCCATAAGCCCGTAAGAAGCCTTGCGCAAAACACACTCTTTGTCTCACTCTATTAAGACAAGACATGATTTTGATAGAGATTATTGGAGATCAATTTACATTAGTAGGACATTCCCTGACATGGAATTGCTTTTGGAGAAGGTTCTATAGAAACTAAACTTCCTTCATGTCAGCTTATGTATGTTATAAAATGCAACAGTAAAACTACAGCAGACTAAAAATCCCCAGTTCCCCACCGCAAGTGGTTAGGAGGAAACTTATGCTACTCGAGTAGAAAAGCAAATTAGGGTAATATAAATATATCATACAAAGTAATAAAATATGCTACAAAAATACGTTGCAGAAACAAACCAGTGTATCCCTGAAGGAAAACTCCTGTTCCAGGATATGTCAAACAGACGATGAAAGCTGACCCAATTTAGTAGATTTATCTTTGCCTATTTTTTCCCAGACCTCCAAATCTACAAGTTTGATCACTTATCTAGAGCATTTTCACAACCAACCAAGTAGATAACTATTTCAAACCACACATACTTCAAAAATATGCTACCTTTCTTAATGTGATTTAGATTTAACCAGATTTTTTCGATTTAGGGCATATTTACAGGAAATCAGCATGGCATAACAACTTTGTTTCCAATATACGGAGAGCTAATCTAATCTAATCAAATCACATACTCCGTATACCTTTCATAGTTGATACAAGATATAAAAGAGAGCAAAAAGCACCGTTTAATAGGAGAAGATTAGAATACTCAACTATGACTGTATCATACATTTAACCGAAACCATGCACCAAAAGAAGGCCTGCATCTTTGTGTCTATGTTACCAAACTACAACTATGAGATTAGTAACATGCCAAAACAAACATGTACTGTTATGTGTGTCACGTTCTTTTGTTTTTTAATTTCTTGGAGTGCCAGAGCTTGAGTAAGAGAGGTTACCTGATGATGGGTCCTGAGAAGGACTTTGCAATTTGCATGGATAGTCTGTACATGGCTCAATGCCTTGAAAAAGTTTTCATTCAGCTCTTCCTCCCTCAGTGCGTTTATCTACAGAAGCAAAAAAACAAGTACAATCAGATTCTACTGAGTTCGTGATTCAATAATAGCAGGATTGAATCATAATATATCACCATAGAAAAACCATCACCTCTTCATTGGAAAGTTGGTAATCTTGAAGGAAGCATGATGCAATCTCTTGCCTCTGAGTAGTGACTTCCAGTTCTTGTTTGAGCCTTTCTGTGGTAGTGATAATATCTCCAGTAGTAGCATTACAGTTACTCAACGATTTAGCAATTCTGCAAGATTTAAATCATGAACTGCGTCTGAGCCTTTTGCTGAACTTTTCAATATCTCAACACTAATAAATTGTCAAAAAACTGTCAATTCACATAAGCATTCAACACTATCCGGCTACTTACTAATTTCCAAACAGATCTCCCCTTCCTGAACTGTATATGATTATATGTTACTAATTACTAATCAATTTCTTCCAATTTCAGGTACAATCTAATCACAACCACCCTAAGTCAAAGGTAATGAGTTTGATCCTCGAATTGTAGCTCTTTATAAGCTAGGATACATTAATAAAAGACGTAAAATTGTTTAGAAGCAGAAATACGAGTATAATATCTCACTTGTCACAGCATTCAGCAAGTGAATTAACCTCTTCCTCCACCCGATCCAAGGCCTAAAACCGCAACATAGAACAATTAGCGTGATACATTGATCGCTTGATTGAATTAACCAATAGAGAAATAGAACGAAATACGCAAACCTGCTGCGCGGCATCAGAAGCAAGAAGGAAGTCGTGATTAATAGACAGTGAACGCTTCTCGATAGTTGATCGGAGATTACGGCGAGCCGGAGGGGTATTATCGGTGTAGAAAGAGGAGAGTGTATTGAGAGAAGCCAGCAGATCTGGATTGTCGGTGCGAGTTTCGAGGACTTTCTTCAGCTTCCTCGACAGTCCCGGCGCCAGAGCCGTCGTCGTTCCCATTTCTCGCCGGTGGTTTACCTTCAGTTACGTTTGGTCTGAATCTATGTTACCGATGTTACGTAGAAAATATTTAATAAGAAAAATAGACTTTGATTCATTTAAAATTCTTTTCCTCTTTTTCTAACGCTCTATGACCAGAGCTATCCAATATCTACTAGCATCGCGTCCGCGCAATATTGCGACGGTAAATAGTTTTTGTTTTGTAACATGTCGTTTTAAAAAATGTAATGATATGTTATTCGTGTGATTCAATGTCACGAAAAGTTTTAAGCAACATGTCCGGTTTTTTTCAAAT
>JAUEJL010058672.1:0-18973 GCA_032274825.1 Drosophyllum lusitanicum | reverse complement strand
CCCCAGCACCGACTCCACTCCCAACAAGCCCAACTCCAGCACCCACCCCACTTCCCACGAGCCCCACTCCTGTGCCTATACCGGTGCCCACTAATCCTGCTGCCCCATCAATGGCATCCATGGTGCTTCCTATTAGACCTTCTGCTTTAAGTCTCTTTTTCTCTTCTAGTATCTTCTTCTCTTGTTCTATAGCAGCATCTTGTTCTTCTTTGGTAAAGTGATGATACTTCACCTATATGTTCAAAGATTTTCACACCAAAGTTTCCAGTTTAAAATTAGTAAATTATAAGGATATGCCCACTTATAATCCTCACAAAAAATTGTTTAAATTATCAATATAGCCTTACAAAAATTTGTTTAAATTATCGATATATCCTTAAGAAAACTGTTTAAATTATCGATAAATCCTTACAAACAATATATCATACCTTGATTGTAAGAGTTCCTCTATCCTTCTTATCTTTAATCTTGAGCATGTCAAGTGAAGGTTGCAGTCTCAATTCCATCTCTTTTTCGACTTCTGGTTCAAGATTAATTAGAGGTAGTTTTGCTATCCCCAATCGCTTATCTTGTCCAATGTCTTGATCCAAAACCTGTTTGGGCATATAATCATTATTATTCCATAAATTACTTGGTTTAAAATATACGTCAGAAGAAAAGCTTTGAACCTCAAGTACTGCAGATTGGGTCTCCTTGTCTTCTACAATTAACTGAAGTACGTGATTCCAAACAGGGTTCAGATTGTTATCGACGACTTTTGTTTTGAACTTTTCAAGTGGCCGAATATAAGCAGTCACATAAGGATCCGACTTTCCAATCATTTCCATATTTTTCAGATTATTTGCCTTTACAATTGTTAATATGACCTGGCCTTGTGGCTTAAGCTCCAGATCACTGCATAACATGGAAACAATAAATCACCTAGTTTGCATATAACACAAATATATTGAGTGATGGAATGTATAACATTTATATATGATTAAAAGAAAAATGAAAAAAAGACAATACTGAGAAATATTATTACCTTGTATCTACAGGTACACCACCAATGGGAACAACAATCCTATGAGGCCATTGAAGCATATCTGTAACTATTGTATTGACGGTATCCTACAGAAATCAACAAGTTTTGCATAATTCATACAGAACTATATAACGAACCAATCACATCTAAACAAACTTACATCAATCATATCCGAAAGACCAGGAATGGCTGTTAAACTTCCACCAACAGCCTTCAGAGTATAATCAATTCTTGGCTTTGGCTGATAACATAGGAATTATTAGAACAGAAATATAAGCATCAAGTTTCACATGTTTCGAAAACTGATCAGATTCATAGTTTGTTAACCTCTGAAAGTAAAGCAACAACAACAGCAGAGATGCAAGGAATTTCCTCACAGAGTTGGAAAATAACACGAATAACAGTAAAAACTTGTAGATCCTTAAGCTGTCAGCAATACAAGAACAGACAACTATTAGCACTATGATACATAGAACACCATAAAAGGAGGTAACTAATTGAATAAAAAACATAGCCACCTGAATAGGTAAACTAGCAACAAGTGCAGCTTCAACTCCTAAAATGATGCTCGGATCACCGCCCCAACGCAAATCTATGTCCATTGTTATTTGACCTTTCTTAAGGCTCTGAACACGGATTCCTGCACTTGTTAAGCAATTACATGAAAAAGAAAACTCAAATTTTCAAGTCATATCTGATGTTTCCTTTTCATTCCCTGACTGTGGGTAGCATAATTTAGAATCCCCAACACAATCTGAAGCTACGATAAATTAAAGCATAAGGTTGAACCTTCAATCTTTGGTGCTACGGTTCCAAGAGATAGTTTATTAAACTTTAATGAAGTAATTCCAGGTGGACGATACTCTTCCAGTAGTGGCTCAACAGATTCCTTGATTATAATAGTAGCTGCCTGAACGTATAGAATTAACAATATTAGATTTGACCAGGAATGTGGTAAACCTAAGAAGCCAACAAATACAGAATATAATTGTACATTTACAATAACACAAGTAAAGTGTGGTACACAAGGTTAGAATGTGGCCTCAAGGGTTTGCTCCAACCCAAGACACATTGGATAAATGATAACTTGATCATGGCCACGTGTTGTTATTGTGTCATTTTGGGAACTGATGGTGTTTGTTCGTTCTTTTATTCTGATATTGGTTTGCGAATTCGACGTAGCAATTATTGCGGAATTTGTTTTCCATTGTACTTGTTTGTGAAAGTCTTCCCTTATTTGTTGGTTCTTCATTTGTGGCTTTATGGTAAATCACCCCTTTCATTCCTTTTTCCTTGTCAATTTTAAGATATCCAGAAGTTGAAAAGAAAGTACCTTGGAGGGGGCAAGGCTGATGTTGAGCCGGGAAAACACTGGTTGTTTATGGGTGAGTAATGTTAGAGATTTAATCTTCTGCTTTTAGTGGCACTAGAGATGATTTTTGGGGAGGGATGGGGTAAGACAACTAGAACTATGAGTCGTAGCTCCCACGTTAAATAAATATTCTATTAGTTATCTATCTTGAGTTCTAGACCCGTTTTTATTTATTTACTTATTTATTTTTTTGCTTTCCATAACCTATTTCAAGTTCTAAAACATTTGTGTGGTATTATATCATTCATCTTAGATATTAATATGAGTTATGGAAACCCTAATGCTTATAGAGGTTGGTGAATCAATGTTCTATAAATACTACAGTAGGACAGGATCAAATTAGATATGTTTCTAATGAGCTAAACTTGGTTATATTGTATGACCATTAATATCCAAAAAGAATTTTGATCTAATACATTTTTTTTCTTCGCGTGATTTAGACCAACGACGCAAAGAAAATTCGGCTGTATTGGCATTTTTCTAAGACCGAGCCATACAGATTGGATAAAAGTATGCGTTATACTGACTATGAACGAATAACCTATAAGAGAAAATATGATGTTTCTTGTTCTGTGCAGATTTCTTCCTTTTTCCAATTAAACAATCTGACTGTATGTTGATTGTTGAAGGTGGAAATTATGTTATGCCAATATACATCATCCTAAGAGTGGCAACAGCCTTGATACATCGGCCTCACCAGCTGGTGAGTATTCTATTTATATGTGGAAATATTATGTGTTTTTGAGTAACCGATTTATGTCAAAATGTGTTGATCAGGTTTGGTTAAACCTGCCTTCTAGATTTCTTAATCTTCAATTAATAATTTGCGTGCCAAAATTTATTTACAGAAACTATTCAATAATAATACAACTTTTTTAATAAATCGTTTAAGAGGTTGCATGGATTAAAAATGCACTTTTATGCCAACTTTCTGTGTTCTTTTAGTTTCAAGTTAGCTGACTCAACTAATCATACATATGTGGTCAAAATTATCACCTTTAAATGCAGGAACAACAACTAATACTGTTCTATGCCGACTTTGGCCGATCAAGGACTTTGCAGAATTAATCACACGTTTTTCATGTTATTTGAATGTTTCTGCTGCAATTTGAGCCATGAGGTATTTGTGGAGGTAGTGCCCCCAGCTAGTAACAACACATGCAACATATTATGACTCGAGTTGTTACTTGTTAGACACACACCCGTGACCCGTCAATGTTAGATATGTGTTTAAGGTATGTTGGGTTCTTTGAATGATATTTATTCCATATTAGAACTAATCTAACATTGCTATAATCATTGGTACCAGAGAATTCTTGAAACGAAACCCAAGAAAGAACAAGTTGTTTCTAAAACATTTTCAAGTAGGAAAAGAAACAATTATGATGGTCCAAAGGAAAGGAAAAAGAAGAAGAAAAGAGATGCAAATGCACCCGAGACTCCGAGAGAGCTATTAGCGACTTAGGAATTGATTGTTTTTTATAAAAGGACCTCTTAATGTCTACTAACTCTCATTCAGTAGTTTAAAGAGATAGACATTTTTGTTTTAACTTTTACATGCAGATCTAAAAAACCTCTTAATGCCTCTAAATGAAGTAGGGATATAAACATCTTAAACATCAAAAACACATTCCCACCTTAGACCAACCTTTCAGTTCTCTCATAAATGTTCGACCTACTGTTCTCCAATAACCTTCCACCAACCCCTGTTGCCCTAGTTCCGCTGCCGTAGCTGACTGTCACCACACTTTGCAAAACCCTTGCGGACCATCACTGCCTTAATGTCGTTGCTGCCCTAGTTGCTATGTTCCAAATGATATGGTTCTCTTATAGAATATTGTTGGTGTTTGATAGGGCTCGAATGTTGGTGCACTAGTTAATATTTTTTTTGAATTTTATGTTTTAGAAAACTACCTATGTTTGGTTTGCATGTTATGGTACTTTGATAGAATGTTGTGATGATTGTTATGGTTGGAATGTTATGTTTACAAAAACATCGTTGATGTTACAAACATTGAGACCTTTTATAATAACAAAATAGTAGATATGACTAACCATTCACAGATAAGAAGGTGGCATTCAGTTGCAGAAATAGGATCTCTTAAAAAGGCAATGAGCACCTTCTTTTTGTTCTTACAACTTTGAAAAAGAGGTTGGTTAGATAAAGTTTTCATAAGCTATTCTTATTATTAAAATTATACATTAGGGGGTGTTTGGTTCAAGTTTTTTTTTATGGGATTTCATAATTGGATTTGCATTTGGTGGGATTTACATTTAGAGGGATTTAAAATCCCGTTTGGTGTTTGGATGAGATTCATTAGGTGGGATCTCCACCACCACTAACCCCCATCAACACCACCTACAACCTCCATTGCCACCACCAACCACCACATCTGATGCCACCATCCAAGAGGAAGGATGACGAACAGCAAATGAAGCGAACGCCGGACGTGGCGAAAGGTGAACGAAGCGACAGTGAACGAAGATGACGGCAGACGTGGCGACAGTGAACGAAGATGACGGCGGACATGGGGACAATGAACAAAAACGACGGCTAACGTGGTGACAGTGAATGAAGGTCGAAGACGACGGCGGACATGGTGAACGACGAACGAAGTTACAGTGAAAGAAGACGACGGCGAAGGGTTTTTGTCGACAAAAGGGATGACGGCAACAGCTAAGCGACGACGGAAGGGATGACGGTGACAGCGGTGATGGTTCGCCGGAATTTTAGTCGGAGGGTCGCCGGAGAAAATACCTCATCCATGGGTTTTCAAAATACCGGGGGGTCAAGGGATTGAAAATTCCTTCATCTATGGGATTTAAATCCCATTTTAAAAAATCCTTGGATTTGAAATCCCGCCTCATTTTTGCAAACCAAACACTGCATTTGGAGGGATTTGAAATGCAAATCCTAAGAAATCCCACCAAATGACACCAACCAAACAGCCCCTAGGTGTCTCATACTCATTAAGTCATTATAGCATTGATTACACATTCATTTTACAACTTATTCACATACCGGCTACTTATTTGCTTCTGGTTTGGGCATCATTGGTTAGGGGTATTCATCAGTCACATATGAAACCAGCTGCGTAACTATTAAGCCAAAGTAGTTCTTCATTCTTAAAACAAGTATGAATGATTTAAAAATTAATATCAACCTGGCAAAAAGATTTTACCAAGGCTGACAACTTCCGACATAACATGAACAAAACACGAAGTGGGTCAACACGATACTAAATTGGTTTAAAAAATGGGTCAACATGAAAATGACATAAAGTGGGTTAACACAAACCCGATAACCCGAGATTGATTGGGTTAACCGGATTTTATTTAATGACAATTAAAAATTAATTTTATTAAGAATGAAAATAAAAGGTGCCAATTGAACAATGGTTAAGGCAGTAATTGTAAACAATAAATGACTAAATGCTAATTTTAAGTTTTAATGGAAATAACTAAAACTTAAAAATTGGTATCAAATCAAATAATCTTACAATCTTCTCTAGACTTTGAATTTGACTATATGACCGAGCCAAAAGGCACAAAATGAAAAAAACCTAATTCACCATCCGACATTCACGTCATGTTGTTGACCACTAATGCTTTCAGAGTACAATCTGGAGTATACGTTATGTTTCCTGTCATAGGTCATAAGCTTACAAGTTTTGGCATCTACACTTATTACGCTTAAAGCATTATGTATTGTATTGATAAATGAACCAAGTTTTCTCATTGGTTGAGGTGTTTCAATGGGATTAAACAGTTTATGATCAGATTTGGTTAAAATGACACAACATTTAACTAGGGCTATAACATATAATCTAAAAAAAGAAGTTTATCCTTATTTTAGTTATTCAAGATACCTGGATATGATTTTTTAAAAGATACCCGAACTGATTAAACTTTGGGTTACCAAACTAAACCTAAAACGGAAAAATGAAAAAAAACCAAAGATTCCAGTCGGGTTATTCGGGTACAAATTTTTTTTACAGTCCTACCTAAAATTGACGATGTATTGATTTTTTGAAGAAACAATACGAAACACGAGCCGGACCTAACATGAATAGAACAACACGAATCAATTCTGAATACCAAGTTAAATTGGGTAGACACGAAAACGCATGACCCATGAACCCGAACAGGACCCAATTGTCAACTTGTACTTTAGTATTAATTAAACAAGATAATACAATTTTCTTGGTAAGTTTGAAGCACCATAAGCCCTAAGAAATCATCTTCATAGCGTATCGGGTTTCACTGCTTTATAATATTTTCTGGGTTCATTTTTTTGGTTATTTTCTATAGGATAATGTTGTTTTTGGCTACCTAGCTGAATGGAAAGTTATATCAAGTGCACAAGCTCGACCAGCTGACTATATATCATTCAAGCATGGAAGTGCAGAAACAGAAATCATGTTGCATATATAGTTGAAAGTAGTGAATACTCAAGGTAGAGAGCTTACTTCGGCAACATATGGCCAGAGTTTGTTTAATTGTTTATTCAGCCATTTCACCTGAAACATCAAGCTATGAAGATGAGACACATTCATCAAAACACGATAATACAATTTTGTGAATAAAACCAAAAATTAAATAATCTGCTTGGAACGAAAAAAAAGTGTATATCTAAAGTGCTAACCTGTTCAAAAACAGGGAAAGATATCCATTCTGGGAAGTTGTCACCACAAATTTTCTTCAGATCATCTCTGTTGAGACATCCAAGGAGTTTTATGTCGACCGCCTGAGGAAGAAAAAACACTTTTAGCATGCTTAACTAGTGTATTTATCTTACAAATTAAAAAAAAATGGTGATGATAATAAAGAGAAACAAAACTCCAGAATCAGCTGCCACATGCCCCAATCTCACTTCAAACTATTTTGGAACTCCCCTCCGAAACAAGAACAACTGGGGTCAAACATCTACTTATCTCTAACAATAAGCCATCCAATAAGTTTCCTAGATAGAATTCATACATAAATTGAACTTCTTATCGCATAGTAGAAAAACATAGTTGGTTTAAGTTCAGGGCTCACGCAGAAATATGCTATCATATCAGATACCGTTCAGTTGCTTAGCAACTTAATAGCCCTAAAAATCACCATCTATTATCAGCTCAGTTGTTATCTTTAAACTTATTTACATTTCCACCCATTATCAGATCCTATAACTAAAGCAATAAAATCAAAAGGTAAAAATAAAACCCCTGAAAACAATTCCTGTTAACAATCTATAATCCCTGCCACATCTAATTACAGTCATACAGCTCTTATGATAGTAAATTAAATTATAATTTGAGAATATATTAATTGTACCCGAACATCAATAACATTAACGAAATCAATAGTGAAAGTAAAACCCTAACTATCAAATTGATATACAAATCATGAGTATCACAGCAAGATGTTAAAGAACCCTAACAATTGATTACCTTGGCGATTCGTTTACTGCTTCGATATCTCATCATGTGACGCCAACCAGCCATAATCGCAATCCCAAAGATGGTCCCCATGAAAATTCCAGAAATCAACCCCATTTTGCATCAACTTCAACTCCCTGAAAACAAAAACTACAATCAATAAAACATCAAACCAACTACAGTTTCAGCTTGACAAGAGAAAGAGAAAGCGAAACCGATGAGGGAAAAGATGAGTGATTACCGTTTGTTATTGAAAGTAGATCAAAACTTCAGTGTTATTGGGATATACAGTTGGTTTCTCTCTCTCTCTCTCTAGAAGTCGCAATCGGCTTCGTTGTTTCTACTGAAAGGATTGCTTTTAACAGATCAATAATAATGGGGAAATGGGGTCGGTGTAGTAAAATTGCTTCAGTTGCAGAATTTGTGGAGAGAGAGAGAAGGTGAATGTAACGTTCAATTCTTGCCTTGTTGCGTCCGTTACTTGTTCTGCTAGTGCTGCCCCCGGTTGAAAATACTCAAACTCCCAGATATTTTTATTTTCTAAATACTCTATTTTTTAATTTAATTTTAATAATATTATACATATTTTTTGTTTTATAAAATACATAATGTTATACTATTTTGGAACTCGTACAAAAGGTATTTTGATATATTTAAGTTTAAAAGAAAAAACAAGTGAGTGAGTGAGAAAAAAAATTCAATTGCTCGCAAAGTCATAATTGATTTAGAGAACGAGCTGAAAACATAAACATCGGTGTAAAAAACCGTATTACAACAACAACAACATTATTATTAAAGTAAAAAAAACCATCATTCTCTACAATATTGTCATGTTATATTCCGTTTCTACTACTTAGTTATTATTTGATCACTTTTTATCAAATCAAATAATAGTTTCCACCAAATTTAATAATTTTACATTTAATAATACATAATAAATAAGTAAATTATAAAACTACAAATAAAATTCGTTTTAGATAAAAATATAAAATAAAAGTTACGTTGATCTAAAAAAACTACATTGAGAATATAAATTTAAAAACTACGTATATTGGCTACTAATTTTATTTATTTTTCTTTTCAAAAATATCCCGGTCATGTTATTTAACGAGGTGTTATGATCCCGCGCATTATAGCGGGAAATAAAAGCTACAAAAGTAAATACTTGAAATAAAGTAGATAATAAATATATATCATGTAACTCAGATTATTGTGAAATCATTTATTACTTAAAAAAGAATTCTCATAAAATAATTCATCTTCTAAACATGATAGTTATTCAGAAATTAATTTTTTAGCATTATAATTTAAAATATAATGTTGTAGATAAATTTATATTATGATAAAATTTGTATCTAAATAAAAATAAAAATAAAAGGTCAGAAATATATATTTTTTATTACACGAAATATTATATCTAAAAATTACAAAAGAAAACAAATAATATATAAATTATTCTTCTAATATAAAAAACAATAATTTAAATCGAATTTATTGTAGGATCCTGGTCTTTAGTTTAAAAATTAATTTTAATCATACAATCTTCATCATTCATTTTGGTAATATTTAAAATCCAATGTTGACTTCAATTTGAATCAAAACTATTAGATAGAATTTCAAATATGACCTTCTTAAATGTTAGAATATCGTATTTCTCCCCTAATTTTCAAATATCATGTTTCTGCTATTATGTATGCCGATGCTTCCATCGCTTAACGTCGTATGTTGTCATATTTTTAAATTCTTATTTCTTTCACATTTTATAATTATTTAATATCTTTTTATTAACGTTTAATTTTAATATTTTTTTAAACCAGCCTGTCTATGACATGGACATTTAATCTAATAATTTAATATAATAACAAGTTATGTAAATGTTATTTAAATTTATCATATTTAACTAAATTTTTAATTTTAATCATTTTAAAAAAAATTTAACATTTTAAAATTCTTTTAATCATAATTCATAAAGACTTGAACTTATTGTCCCTAATTGTAACAATAATGATCAATAACTTGTAAAAAAAATATAATCACGTTCTTAGTATCATAATACCACATTTCTGTCGTCACGTCTGCCCTCCCCCTTGCGGCGACGCTTGCATCGCTAGTCCTGGTGTTGACGTCGTTTGTCGTTATTTTTTTAATTTCTCATTTCTTTCACATTTATAAGTATTTAATATTTTTTATTAATGTTTAATATTTATCTTTTCTAAACTAATGCGTGTATCACTTGGATATTTAATTTAGTAATTTAATATAATAACAAAATATATAAAGGTTAGATTGAGAAATGCGCATGGCACACGTGACAGAATAAAGAAACACTGCATTAAGGTGAAAGATCCGAACACATGGTTGGCCATAAAGTTAAAAAGTAGTCGACTTACCCACTGAGCCTAGAGCTGTAATAGGATTTTTGTTGCACATTAAATAGATATAGAAAACCAGGAATGTTACTATTCATACATTCCTGATAAATGTGGGTATAATTTAGGTACGTCGGAACTATAGAAATTGTTGTGGTTAAAAGGATCTAGTCTTCTTTGACCTACTTTTTTGTTACAACTATTATCCCTTGATAGGCGAGACAAGTCGGCTTCACGTTGAGGTTGAGTTTGCTCTTGATATGGCTTGTATTAGTGGTGTTGTTAAAATTGTAAAAAATGTTGATATTGTTGACGATTCGAGAGTAATCTTGCTATGGTGAATGAAAGTGGAGTGGTTGGAATTTTGTGGCATTTGTGGTTGGTAACAACTATCAAAATTTGAAAATATATTTTGAAGTTGAGATGGTTACTTGTAGTGAGTGTGACGTGTTGTTTAGGGTACCAAAATCCAAGGTTTACCGTTACTCTAACATTCGAGTTGGTTGGACTTCCTTTAAGATCCGAGTTGATGAAGCACATCATGTAAGTTGGTTTTAGGGGTTGTTTGTTTGCTGCTTAATGGAACCATTCAGCGCTGAATGCTGAATCATTCAGCATTCAGCGTGTTTGATTGTCGCCTCTGAATAAAGACTGTGCTGAATGATTCAGCATAATGCTGCTGAATCATTCTACCTTAAAGTCCATTCTGAATCATTAAGCACCAAGTATTTTTACCCTAATACTCCTTCTTTCACACTTTATCTTGTTAAACAATCATATCATATCATATCTTATAATATAATATATCACTATTAAGGTTTAAATGATAATTTGCATCATTCAGATTGTTCATTCAGAACCTTTATCAAACAGCATATCACATTCAGAGATAGATTCATTCAGAGCCTTTGAATTATTCAGACCACAGAATCAATCAGTGCTTAATCATTCTGTTTTAACAAACAGCCCCTTAGGGTACCAAAATCCAAGGTATATTATTCTTTTGATGTGCTAAAAGATTCATTTAACCACCTTGTGATGTGATTTATTTGGATTTTTTTGAAAGCATACACTTCAAAACAATATACGTAATTTCGGATTTACTTAGTTTTAAATAAAACAAGCTCCCATTCCAGCCATTATATTTGGTACTACTAAATACTTCACCACTTTCATGTTGGTGATTTTAGTGTAATCAAGTTATTTAGTATGATCGGGATTGACATGAGACTAGCCGATTCTAGACTTAGTTATAATTCGGGTTTAGAGACGCGGAGTGCACACTCGAATAAACTAAGTTGGTATCGGGAATACGGTACGGGGTCCAAGGGGCAGCCCCTCTGGCAAAAATTATTTATATATATATATATGGTAACCGCCGCCATCGTAACCGCCGGCGGTTATTTAAGCGCCTTGTAACCGCCCGTAACCACCGGTTTTCACGCCTATATAAAGGGCATCTCGGCTTTGTGTTTTGCACGAACAACGAAAGAAACCGAGAGAGAGCATATGAAGGATATACAATTTTCTAGTCGATATTCTGTCAAAATAGTCTCTGATAAACGAAAATCAAAGCAAAGACATTCTGTGTTTAGGATTTGAATTAAGCCTGTAATTCAAATCAAGTTTCTTGGATTATCCTATATCTGAATTCGTGATACCTCAGACATAAGGGTCGAATTACATATTACAGAAAGTATATCAAACATGATCCACGAAATTATCCAAGTGTTATATTGTTATTCTTTACCCTATCAAACCCTTTCCTCCAACATTTCATCATATAGTAACTTACAAGCATAAGTTTTATAATTTTCAAGATCAAAGTTCTTTAGCATATATCTCACAATATGCTTAGATAGATTAATGAATGTTTCATCCTCATATTGTTTAGTTTGTAAGTTCAAAAAGAAATTTAATTCACACATCATTTTAAATAAATATAATATTGTTATTCTTTTTCTTTATGGATAAAGTATTACCTAGTTTTCCCTTTTGATAGTCTGAATCACTAAGAAGCACTTTCGATTTATCATAACAAGCTCTTACTGCTCGTTGTAATCTATTTCATACTTTCTTGAGCTTGTAAACATGATTTAGTTTTTCAATGTGCTCAAAATCAAGAGGTTGAACAACATAAATTCTTTATTTATGAAACCATCTAAAAAACATTTTTCATATCTATTTGATATAGTTTCAAGTCTTTAGCACAATCCTAAACAAGAAGAATCCTTAAAGATTTTAATGTGTAGAGTTGTCCAACTGTGAATGGATCCATGCTCTAGTTAGACTTTTGATCTAACTTACTAAATATCGAACCTTGCATAATATTTCCTCTAACTAGGCTTGTAGAGTTAATTACACGTACTTTGACCAAGTCAAACTAACTAGAAACCCTCATCGGTGCATATGCAACTCTATCGACCTAATTACACATGCATCACCAAGTTTACTTTTCCTAAGATGGGAAACAAATTTATTTACAAAATGGATAAAATAATAACACAAGAAAAAGATTGTACGTTAAATCACTGCATAGATGTATTAAAGGCACAAATATAGTTGCCCTCTATACTTATCCACTAGCGAGCGCCTCAACATCTTTCGGATGCTAGCTTGCATCTCAGGCACTATAACTCTATCGTATCTCATCAGTGTTGTCAAAAGCAAAAAGCGCACCGAAGCGCAAAGAGTCTCGGAGCTTAAAGGGCGAAGTGCACGGCGCAGCGCGGGCTTCATAAAGGCGAAACGCACGATATTAAAAAAACTAAAAAAAATATATGTAGTGATATAATATAAATAAAATAGCATCTAAATATCAAAATGATTATAAATTTCATAGCATAAACATCAAACTTAATTTTAAACTTCATAGTTAAACATCCAAGTATCCAACATAGTTGAACACTTAAAAACAGAACTTATTAACATGAAGTCATGAACAGAAAGTCAGAAATTAACATTTGTTTAGAAAACAGAGTACGAATTCAATATATGTATACTTAAGGTTGGTCAAACTTCTAAGACTAGCAGCTAGCCATTATAATTAAAAGGCTTTTAAACAATTTAAGTAAATTCTCGATCAGTATATATAGTATTATTCTGATAAAAACAAAATGAGACTTTTTAGTTACCTGATGAGTGAAGAAATAACAATCAGAAATTCAAAATCGATGGTAATCAGAAGAACTGAAGAACAAAAATTGGAAAAAAAAAATCAGAATCGATGAACTGAAGTTGAAGAATCAGAAGAAATCAAGTTCTAAATTGAAGAATGTGGATTTGTTATTGTCGATCAGTCGAGATGTAGAGATGTTTTGTTCATAGAGTGGCGTCGCTCACAGGTCCAGCGGTCCTAGGGTTTTTGAGTCTGAAGTGTGTCGAAGGATATATGTCTAAAACTAAGGTCAAAGAATAAAATCTGGTCAAAATCGCTTCATCTATCTAAAGCGTGCTTTTTTGCACCTCAGGGCTTCTACGCTTTTGTGCGCCTACGTGCGCTTCGCTTGATGAAAAGCCCACAGGACTGCGCTTCAGCGCTTAAAGCGCAGATGAAGCACGCCTTTAACAACACTGAACCCAAGTTGACCAATTTATAAGAAATAATAAATCTGTAACTACGTTTAGGTCCTTTAGGACATTTTCTAGATACTATAATGATTAACATACCGACATATGTATTTTGCTTGTTTTTCACTTTGTTGGTTTGCTTGTTTGGTTGTGTGAGATAATGTGTAGAAAAACTCAAGTAATAAAGACTATTAACAACCACCCTATCATCCGTCATTTATAACTCAAAGTTGGCATTAAATTCAAATCAAAATTGATTGGAAGTGTTACCTCAGCACAAATTTTACCAACAATAGATATTGTTTCAACAGGGTATAATCCACGCAGGGTCTCAGCACCAAGAAGTATTGCATCACTCCCTACAAACCATTTAAAGGTAACATTACTATTTTAATAATAAAGTTTAAAAGTAGCATTACTATTTTAATAGAATAGTTTTTGTAATATTATTTTTGATAGAACAAAAGAAGGTGGTCTAAATTTGAAACATACCATCTAATACAGCATTAGCAACATCAGTTGCCTCTGCACGAGTTGGTCTTAAATTGTCAGTCATGCTATCAACAACACGTGTAACCACAGCTGGTTTACCAGCCATATTACACTTATAAAGAGCAGCTTTCTGGAATAAAAAAACCTGCAAAAAAAATTATTTAAAAAAAGTTTTAATCTAGAAATATAAAGACAGTTTTCCAAAAAATTGTGCACATGGTTAAATATAATAAGCAAATGGTTCTTCATATGGATTTAAAGAAAAAAAGTAACTTCAAAATGTAAATATCCGTCTAATGTGATTTTCTGAAATTGGACTTTTATGACAGTTGTAAAGCAATTTTTGTTTCCTGCAGTTAAAAGACTCGTGTCTAAACTTTTCAATCAAAAACAGATTTTAACACTTTCCAAATACAGATTTTAACATAAAAGACATCAAAAAGAGAAAAAAAATCAAATTAATATATAAGGATAAATTGCAACTGCAAGCAACACAAAGTAAGAAATATCATGTTTTTAAGAAAATGAGAGTACCTATATTAGAATTAACTAATAGAAAATACTCAATTGTATCTTCAGCTAGATCGACATGAATTCCCAAAAACTGTTTTTCAGAAGAAAAAAATGTTTCTGTCAAACAGAAAAGAGCTCACTTTCTCTGGTGGAAGATCAATGCCAAGATTTCCACGGGAAAGAATGATACCATCTGCCTCTTGAAGAATCTCATCAAAGTGAGTCAAACCCTGTCAAAAAATTGAAATTTTTTTATGAATAAGTTAAATTTATAAATCAAGAACCACCCAAAACTAAAACAATCACCTCAACGTTTTCAATTTTTGCAAATATTTGGGTTTGATCAAGATCACCGAGCTTAGAAAGGAATTCACGTGCCTGCATTCGCAAAACAAATGATTAAAAGTGATGATGTGACATCAATGCACAGACAAAAAATCTTGATAATATAAAGAGAGAAAAAGTAAACAACAATTGACAAAATAAATGCATTAATAAAAAAGGCATGCTTACTTCACGAACATCTTGTGCATGACGTGTGTACGATAATGACAGAAAGTCAATTTTGTTTCGGACTCCCCATGTACTGATGTTCTGAAATTGCAAAATGTAGTTGATAATAGAATGAAAACAAATTGAAAATACAGCAAACAATTGAAAAAGATAGATTAATTAACTTTCAAGAGGTCGACCGGCTCTCCTAATGATACAAAATCACTTTATCAATATTACATTTAACGAAAATGACAGCCATAATGAGCCTTTTATAAATTATAGAAAAGAATCCATTCCTAATAAAACTCTGGTAACCTTTATCTAAAATAAGACTCTATCTAATAGATAATAAAACATATCTACCAAATGATATAATATATCTACTAATAAAAATATCATACTTAAAGATAATAATGATAATAATAATGTTAAGCAACAAGGGCTTATGAACTTATCAGACTAGGATTAGGATCAAGTAAGAGGGGATTTAAGATAAGATGTGTAAGAGGTAACAAGGGCTTGACATGTGGCATAACTACCAAAAGGGTATAAAGGGTATTCCTAACTTATGATTAAATGTAATCTAAAAAATTGCACTAAACAAGGAAACCCTTGAATTACTCTCCCTATAGTTTCCATTTTCTCTCTCCATCGCATTTCAAATCCCAAAGATCACGTTTCATATCTCTCTTTTCTCCCGACGATTTTCATCCATTATTTCACTGGCGAAGGTTTCTTGAAACCCTCATAGTCGTCGGCGACCTTTGTCCTCTTCCTAGTGCTTACAATCGCAACATTCAGCGACCCTTGATTCTTCGAGTACTGTGTGTATAACCGGCCACCACCACCCCTAACAATCGTTGAATCCACTTTCCCAGCGACAAACCGGCGATTATAAAACCGGTGAGCCCTAAAAAAGATACCGACACCCCTCGTCTATGCAGTCAATCTCGGCGATATCTCGGTGATATCTCGCCGAGATCTAGGATATCAGAGGTAGGCAAAATATCGGTTTCAAATATCAGTGGGTTATATCGAAGCCGAGAATCTCGGCGATATCGGCCGATATTTAGCCGAGATTTGCAAAACGAGATATCAGTTTCAAAACGAGATATTGGTTTTTAACTGATTTTTTTATTGTGCAACTTTTTTTTTGGGTCTGCTAAGTGTTAACCTATTTAAAGCCCATGCCACTTCTTAAATTAGAGCCCAGCCCACTTTTAAATTAAACCTAAAAAAGTAACAACCCTAAACACCTTTCACTTTCATCGGCTCACTACTTCCATCGACCGCGGTACCTTTCTTCCTCCACTGTTCCATCGAAGTAGTAGTAGCGACTCCACTGTTCCGTCAAACTAGCGATTGCCGACTAGTAGTATTCCTTTCATGCTATGAGCCTTTAACAATTCCCATATTAATATCTATTAACTTTTATGCTATACTTTTTATTTAATTTTTTATGATTTTAATCTTATATATATTCTACAAAATATAAAAAACCGATATCTCACCGCGATATCAGCGATTTCAAATATTGGTCCTTGACCGATATTTGATATATGACCGAGATAACTGCATAGTAATCATCATAAAAATAAAGCCACATTTCATCATATTCAATCAATTAAACAATCATGTACTTCCTTAGAAAACATTGTGAAATCGTAAATCATTTCGAAAATGATTTTGTCTTCGTATTCGGTTATTAGAAAATAACTAGACACATCTCAGGTACAACAAAAGAAATCATTAGCAAGTCCTTGCAAAAGCAAAGATCTCACACAACACCCTACAAATGAATTCTAAACGTCAATCAACGAAATCGCAAAACTATGGAATCGAAAACTACAAAATATCAACCATGTGGATCGTGAACCACAATCGTTAATCCAACCATCGAAATGGTCCAAATCGCAATTCACTTGAATTACAATTAAGACCAATCGCAAATCTCCCCCAATATCAAACCTCTTGTTCAATCGAAATCTAAGGACCAAATGCAAATTCAATATTCAAAAAACCCCACAATAGAAAACCTAGACTGGATCGTAAATTTCAATTGTAAAATGCCTTGATTGTTGTATGCAATCGTAATTGGAAATCAAAAACAACCAATCGCAAACTAAAAGGATCGCAAATCGCAATTGTAAACGAAGGTCCACTCGGAAATCTTAGAATCAAAAACTAAACAAAGGGGACTCAAGCCCATTGGCGAATCAACCGTCAATCGTAAATGAGACTATTCAATTCATATGAATCAATCTCAAATCATTATTACATAGTTCTATTATTCTTGATTCATCAATATTCTTAAAAACTTAGTGTTAATTCATGTTTCTTATACCAAAATCATAACAATCACATACAACTTATAAATAAAACTCTTACAAATTAATTACTAGGATTTCGGGTCGTTAGAAATCTCCCCCTCTTAAAAAGATTTCACTGTGGAATCTACTAAGCTAGGCGAAAAGCTAAGGATATCTAGCCTTCATGTCCTCTTTAGTTTCCCAAGTCATGTCACCTCATGCTTGTTCTTCCATTGCACCTTCACTAGCTTGACCCGTTTCTTTCCTACTTGTTAAATCTTTTGATCCAAAATTGTCATTTCCTCGATCAATCTCTTGCTCTCATCGACCCTCATTTCCTCTAATGGCAAAATACTTGGTTCCTTAACCAATCATTTTTGCAGATAGAATACATGGAATGCTTTGTGAATCCCTTCTAATTCCGGCGCTATTTCCGACTTGTAATCCTGATCTCCAATCTCTTCTGGAACTGTAAATGGACCAATAAATCGTGGACCAAGCTTTCCTCGTTTTATCGAAATGTTGTAACGCTCGTTTTTTAAGAGTGCAAAAAGGAAATAACAATAATACTTTATTAAAATAGGGCAACAACTGGAAAAAGTAATATAAAAATAGTTTTCCTTTCATGTTGCACAAAACTCCTTAGTATGTCCACGTGGAAGCCTCGTTTGGAACATAACCTGAAAAATACAAACAATGGAATAAATGATCTAGAAAGCCCAATGAGTAACTCCACAAAGTACTCAAATGATACTAATTAACATGTAAATGTAATCTCATCAAGGTATGTCACTTAAGGTGCTGCCATCAACATATATCACACATATCATATATAGCATATACAAATAGCTATATATGATTGTTGTATAGTTAATTATGAGAGACGTAAGACCCTTGGAGAGACTTGGGCAGTCAGGTGTGATTGTTGTATAGTTAATTATAATTGTTGTATAGTTAAACCTGATATATCATGGTTTATCAATGTGATTATGTCTATAATTGTTGTATAGTTAATTATGAGAGACGTAAGACCCTTGGAGAGACTTGGGCAGTCAGGTGTGATTGGGTGGAACGTAAGACCCTTGGGGTGCCTTGGGCAGTTAGGTGTATTTGGGTGGGACATAAGACCCTTGGGGTGCCTTGGGCAGTCATGTTTATTTGGGTGAGACGTAAGACCCTTGGAGTACCTTGGGCAGTCAAATGAAAAGTAAAATCGTCATATCATATATCGTATATGCTATATATGATATGTGTGATATATGTACGATAGTATAATGTATGTCATAGTTTCTATTGCAGGTATGCTTAAGAATGGAGGTGTAAGTTTTACATGTTGTTATAATGTGATATGCCATGCTTAATACTTGTAGATCATGTGTTAAGTGCATGCCAGCGGATCCAGATTG
>JAUEJL010058661.1:0-18975 GCA_032274825.1 Drosophyllum lusitanicum | reverse complement strand
CCCTAAAAATACCATCCAACTGACAAACAAATACACCTTCAACCTCCTACATTGTGCTAAACTTGCTTTCAAATCAGTTTTTGTCTTGTTCTTGGACCTCAATAACCCTGGAAAAATGTCAACTGAACGATGGCACATAACGGGGCCAAACCACAATAAACCTGCAAGACGAACCCTAATTCAAGAAACAGAAAAATCGGACTTAGATTAGCTCTAACTCAGACAAATGGAGTTTGATGAAAAACCTAATTTTGGGGAAAATTAAATCTTACCTATTGAGGACAAGCATAGAACCTACGACCGGGGTTCTGGGATGTCCATGAAGTTCGAATTAGAACAACATTTCCGCACGTACAGAACACCATCGTCGCCTTTAGCCTTCTTATTCTTCTTCTTCTTCTCCGTAAATGGATGAACCCGATGTTGAAGCCGGTTGTTTAATTACGCGGGTGTTGGTTTTATAGCATGGATTTGACGAAAATACCCCTTAACTAACGTTAAGATTCAACGTCCGTTTAGGAAAATGATTAAAAGTGTGCAAAATTTTCATTTAAAGAACTTAATCCGTAACATTTTAAAATAAATGACTAAAAATGAAATAAGTAGTATATAGAAAGGACCAATTTTGTAATTACTCTATAAAAAAGAAATTTAATAGGAAAAGATTCCTCTTATTAAACTTAAAACAGAACGTTAGGATTAGACTAGAGGGCAAACTTTGATCCAAGAGACCAAGATGACCATTTTCTTCTTTCCTGCCTACTGATTAGTACTAAACATTTCTTCCCCCTATATGAATATGATCTGATGATAAAATTGATAACTATAACACATGCTTTTGGTATTGAGAAAGGTATTATCTCTATCAATCTCAAGAACATCACCATTATCATACTCTGTTTGTCTTTCTAGGCTCAACAATATGTCTTCGATTAACAACCTCACCGGGAGTTCTAGTTCGTCAAGGTTGGCGGCGTTAGCTCAGCAGCTTCGCCTTTACAAGCCGCCTCCTCCTCCGCCAGCTGATGTTGACGAAGACGACGATGACGAAATGATTTCTCAATTGGGGTTTCCGGAATCTGCAACACCAGTTCATAATCAATCCTCTGAAAGATTTAAACCCAAGAAAGCTGCTGTTTTGATTTGCCTTTTTGAAGGGGATAATAATGATGGTCTGCGTGTGATTCTTACTAAAAGGTCTTCTCGCCTCTCTACACATTCAGGTACATTTGAAATCGATTTTGATTTCTATTTTTGCGTTGTATTTTTTTACTTCAATTGTGCAATTCTAGTATGATTATGCCTTTTTACCTTAAATTTTTTTGCCCTTTCAACATTTTATCTTGCCTTTCGACCTACCTGAATTTGGACCTTTTCATCATTTTCCACTTTGTATGTTAGCACTCATGAAAACATTGAAGGTATTGGGTTCCAATCCCTCTTCCCTCTTTGATGATTTGGGGCACATGTATGTTTGCATTCAGCAGAATCTAGCATTTCTGGGCTATTGATATTGTGTTTTGCAGAGTTTCACATTTGCATTTGTGTACTGTTGAGGGGTTGTTTGGATGTATTTTCACATAGCCATTATATGATATTACACAATTAGAATCAGATTATTAGAAAAAATTGTGTTTGGATGTACGAGTGCCACTGATGTTTGAAAATTTGATTATTAGAAAAAATTTGAATAATTAGATATCATAATCAAAGAATTAATTTCAAAATGCACATGTGAACATTTCTGTAGTTTTTGGATGGATGTTTTGAGTGTGCTTTTCTTGCAGAATTTCACATTTGTAGTCATAGTTTAATTATCAAATAGATTATGCATAATGTTGACGCTTGTGTATTCTTCATAATAATCATGGAAATTCTTGATCACAAGTTGGAATCTTAGTCATACACCAAAAGTGCGAGCCCTTTAAGTGTGTGATGGGTGATACATATTAATCTATTGTAAATATGATGTTGATTTTGAATTAATCGCTTTCTCTACTACATTATAAAATATTTTATTTTTTATGCTATTGAATTCTGAGTGCAGGTGAAGTTTCGTTGCCAGGAGGGAAAGCAGAAGAAGATGATGTAGATGATGCGGACACGGCAACAAGGGAAGCAAAGGAAGAGATTGGTCTTGATCCTTCACTTGTAGAGGTTGTGACACTTCTTGAGCCATTTTTGTCAAAGGTATATAAAAATATGCGCTTTTTTTTCTTCTTTTTAATACCGCTTTCATGTTGCATGATTTATATAATAGTTTTTGAAAGTTGAATGGTTTTGTTATGGTATTTGAAAGTTGGATGGTTCATTTGGGGGATGTAATCAGAGACTCAAAAGTTTTATTTCACTTCTCTTTTGAATACAAAATACAATATGCATGCACTTATCTCTAACAAATAAGGCCCTAAGATTCAAGGACTCAAACTGGGCCTATAAAAAAATAAAAATTTATACAAAAGCATAGGTATTGATCATGCTAGCTTGTTACAAATATAAGTAAGTCTATCCTAGGCAATGCTTTTGTGAAGGCATCAGCCAACTAACCCCATGTTCATGGGATATTGTGATGATTCCATCTTCAAGCTTTTCTTGAATGAAATAGTAGTCTACTTCAATATGCTTGGTCCTTTCATGGAATAATGAGTTGTTTCAATCTGAATTGTTGCTTCATTTTCTCACCGTAAATTCATCGATTTAGATTGAGGGAACCCAAATTCAATTAGCAGATTTGGAAGCCATATAAGCTCATAAGTGACTTGTGCCATGGCCCTATATTCAGATTCTGCACTACACGACACAACATTTTATTTCTTACTTTTCTAGGAAATGAGATTTCCAGCAACAAAGAGAATTTCGCGTGGTAGACCGCCTTTTAGGAGGATCTACATTATAATTGGCATGTGTAAACCCTTCTATGACATGATGACCATAGTTCTGATAAAAGATGCCATGACAAGGTGCACCTTTAGATATTCCAAGATGCGGCTGTGATACGAATCAAATTGGTAAACACAAAAGCTTATGGCGATATGCGCCGTAAGTCTGAAGCTTGAATGATAAACCCTGAAATTCGAGAACCAAAAGGTCTCCCTAGTCATAGAGGACAATATGTAATATCTCAATAATCAAAAACCTAATGGTAATCGGCCCTAACAAGGGGTCATTTCCCTCACACCAAAATAATAAAAATAATAACATAATTAATGTACTAATTATAATTAAAGACAATTAGCCTCTCGAGTTCCATCTTACGCGCCTCCGGTGCTTTTCTTGCGATCCCCAAGGATTCATATCATCACCCCTCCCTGGAAACTCACCTTGTCCTTAAGGTGAAAAAGAAGGAAATTGCTGCAGCACTTGCTCGTGCAGCTCCCACGTTGCCTCCAACTCCGGTAACCCTTCCCAATGAATTAGAACCTCCCGTTGCAACCCAACTTCACGAGTGCCCAGCAACTCCGATGGAGTATGAATCTGTCCATTCCTAACTCCACAGGCAGAACCGAACCAACCATCTGATTACGCACAACTCGTTTTAAATGAGACACATGGAAAAACGGGTGTATAGCCGACGTAGCCGGTAACTTCAACTTGTAGGCCAAGCTACCAAATCTTTTCGACACTTTAAATAGCCCATAAAAGCAGGGATCAAGCTTCTCATTAACTCGTTTTGTCAGCGATACCTGGTGGTAGGGACACAACTTAAGAAAGACAAGGTCACAGACCGCATAAGTCACCTCCCGTCGTTCGTCATCTGCTTGTTCTTTCATCAATTACTGAGCTTGTAACAACTGTGCTTGTAGTTACTCCATAACCCGATCTCGGTCCAGCAAATATTGATCAACCTCAAATGTGGTAGTTTTCCATTGGTCATACTCATCGGATAAGAGACGGCGGATCCCAACCATACAAAACCTTGAAGGGTGTCATCTGTATATCCGTGTAATAGGACATGTTGTACCAATATTCAGCCCATGGTAACCACTTCACCCACTCCTTCGGCTGCACTGATGTGAAGTAACGCAAATAAGTCTCAACACTTCGGTTAACTACCTTTGTTTGTCCATCCGTTTGACTGTTTGAGGATGGTAAGCTTTGCTATGCTTTAACAATTTCCTTATATACTTGAAAATTTTGTGCCAGAAATAATCTTATCACGGTCTGAAATAATAGATTTTGGTACCCCGTGCAACCGAAGAAGGGATGTTTTAACTGCACAAAATGAGCTGATTTACTCGGCCTGATAACCACAACCATAATAAAACTGTATACCGCCGATTTCGGTAGCCCTTCGATAAAATCCATGGTCAACTCTTCCCAAATTTGTGCCAGCAACCAAAGTCTGTAGCAGCGACATGTTCAGGTACTTACTACACAGTTAGACTCCACATTTCGACACCATTTTTGTAAAATTCCTCCGGATTCCAATCTAGTAAAATGTATGGCCATCCAGTGTTATGTTTTCTGCGCCTCACCATGACCGCCCGTTGCACCACCGTGTAATTTTTGAACTAACTTCACGATCCATGCCAATGGTCGTGGTAATACCAACCATCCTTGTACCTGTCCTCGTCATCCGACACCGTATACCCTTCAACCCCTCCTTCCTTTAGTCTTTCTTTTAAGGCCACGATTTCAGGGTTTGTAATTTCCGTAATAACTCGTTGTAAGTGGGTATAATGAGGACCGAAATTCCAACTAAATCAACACCCCCTCCTCGTCGACATAGTGCGCTTGCCGCTCCATTTTCTTTTCCCGACTGATAAACGATTTCAACTCATATCCTTAAAGTTTAGCTAACCACTTCTAATGCTCCTCCGGAACGGTACGTTGCTTCGGTAAATATTGCAAGCTTTTTTGGTAGGTGATGATGGTAAAAGATCGGCCTAACCAATACGGTCTCCATTTCTAAATGGCCATAATTAGTGCCATCAACTCTCGTTCATAAATTGACTTCAACGGTGCTCGCGTACTACTGAAATAAGCCGCTGGTTTCCCTTCTTGCATTAAAACCGCCCCGACCTAGTGCCCCGATGAGTCGGTCTCAATGGTGAATGGTTTCCTGAAGTCAGAAACTGCTAACACGGGTTCTTTAGTCACGACCTCCTACAAATTTCGAAGCGCCTTAGTAGCCTTGTCCGTCTAATACTTGACACCATATACCCGTCAACCCCTTTTCCTTTAGTCTTTCTTTTAAGTGCTAACACGGGTTCTTTATTGCAACCACTCCTTGTACCTGACCAACACGCCCTCTACGATTTCATGATTTTAGGCCCAAAACCCCCCTTAATTCCCACAAGTTTGTGGGGAGTGGCCACTCGGTCATGGCTACGATCTTGGATGGATCCGCCTTTACCCTTTCTCGGGTCATGATATGACCTAGATATTCCACGCCATTTGGCCCTAAGATACACTTCTTTCGATTGCAATAGAGACTTTCCGCACACAAACAGTCAAATACGATGGTTGAATGCTTGAACAAATTTTCACAAATAAGGCAGAAAGACCCGGTTCATTAGTGACGTTTACTGAAACATGGAGGGCGCGTTGGTCACCCAAAGGGCATGATAAAAGATTCATAACAGCTCTCGTGTGTTGGACACGCGGTCTTATGAATGTTAGCCTCCTTTATCCGAATACGCAGAGATCCAACTTACTGAACACGGACGCCCCACGTAGTTAATCCAACAGCTCATCTATCGCTAGTAGCCGAGATAGAAACGCCAACTACCATCCTTCTTCTTTTACTAGTATAAACGGGCTAGAAAACAAACTAATACTGGATCGGATAATGCCCACTTTTATCATCTCGCCTACAAGTCTTTCAATCTTGTATTTCTATAGCTGAGGATATCGATATAGGTGGACACTAATGGGTTATGTGTCACTTTTAAGAGTAATCGCGTGCTTGTGATGCCGCGGAGGGGGTAAACCTGTAGGCAATAAAAAAACATCCAAAGAACGGGTTAGTAAATCATCAAGTGCTAGATGCACTTGCGATGTCCAGATTTCCACCTCGGATAGGGACGCCAAGGTAACGAAGTATCCCATGCTTAGGTCGGGTAAATGCCTAGGCGATGGATCTCCGTGTAGGGTCCTATTAACACGTGTTTACCCCAATTTCTGCAACCACTTGATTCCCAAAATTACATCCATACTACCAAGTTCTAGGGTATAAAAATCATTGACCACCTGCACCCCGGGTAAAACCAACTCCATTCCATTACACAAGTTGATACTCCTCTCTGTATGCCCGTTACCCGGTCCCGGGGTAATCCTTGTTGCCTGTCTTCTTGCCACGCTTAATCCTAAGTCCCAACGGACCAATCAACCGTAGGGATAGGAAGTTACGCGTGTCCCCATTGTCGATTAAATTGGAAACACAAAAGCTTACGACAATATGCACCGTAAGTCGGATTTCGGAAGCTTGAATGATAAACCCTGAAATTTGTGAACCAGAGGTCTCACTAGTCACAAAGGATAATGCATAATATCTCGATAATCAACAACCTAATGGTAATTGGCCCTAATAAGGGGACCGATCCCTCTCACCAAAAATAATAATAACATAATTAATCTACTAATTATAGTTAAGACAATTAGCCCCCTCGAGTTCCATCTTGCGCGCCTCTGGTGCCTTTCTTGCGACTGTAAACCTTCCTCGAGCGATTTATATCAGGTAGAACGCATCTGAATGTGAGGTTCAAAGAGACAACCTTAATTGACTAACAATACTTACTCGGAAATAGATATATGGTCGAGTAATTGTTAGATAGTTTAACTTTCCCACGGTTTTATTTCTTTGGTTCTCAAGGGGATCTCCATCTCTGGTTTTAACATCACATTTGGTATCATAGGAGTATCCAAAGGTTTTCCGTCAATCAACCCAGAATCTTTCAATAGATCCAAATTATAACAATATTTTCCTTGAAACAAACATATTTCTTTTCTAGTACGTGAAACCTCAATTTCCCAGAAATATTTCAATGGACCCAGATCTTTCGTTAAAAAAAAGATTCTAGAAACTTTCTACTTCTTAATTCCAGCTTCATCATTTGCGGTCATCACTATGTCATTCATATACACAACTTGCAAAATGCATCTAGAACTAGATGAAGCAAAGAACACACAATTATCATATGAACTCCTTTATAGACCAAACTCAGTCATCACAGTATAAAATCGCCCAAACCAGGCACGAGGAGGTTATATTAAATCATACAAAGATTTCAATAGTTTGCAGACTTTTCCATTCTCCACCTGGGTGGTCACTCCATATAAATTTCCAGATGTAGATCACCATGAAGCAATGCAATTTTCTCATCAAACGAATGAAGTGCCCAATTATAAGTAGCATAGGATAATTTGGTTTGGGAGAAAACATCTTAAAGTTCTCCACTTCATATGTTTAGGCATAACCTTTGGCAACTAAACGTGCCTTTAATCAAGCCACCCATCCATCCGGATTCACTTTCATGGTGAACACCCACTTGCATCAGATTACCTTATTGGTAGGTAACTCTACCAAAGCATATGTGTCATTATGATCAAGGGCATTCATCTCCTCAATAAAAGCAACACACCATCCACAATGAGCCAAAGCTTGCAATCGGCTTTAGGATCAATGTAGAGTTTAATGTGGCAACTAAAGAACGAGGTGAGAGGGTTAAGATTGACAGTGCTGAATCAAGAACATAGACCCATCAGTGAGTGTGATATGAGATGAAGTTGTGTGGTTATGGAAACCAGACAAAGATAATGGCTACCTTATTACTTATATGAAATCACACGCCATAATCAATTACCATTTCGGAGGCAGAAGGTAGTAGGCATTTACCTGTCTCAGCAAAAGTGGTAGTAGTCAGCTGGTGAAATTTTTAGATCCCAAAAGTATCTTGCAGTTTAGTATCGCCCAACTCGTGAAAGTAGTAGCACTCAACATCACTATAATCCAAAATGGGATCACGTGAGTCAGCTGCTCGATCTAAGGGATAATGTATACATAGGCTACCTAAGTATGGTAGTTTTTTCCCTAAGGTCACCCAATTATTAAAATAACTTCAGAGAAAACCCAAGTATGAAATTTTTGTACCAACTCTAGTAAAGATATACATAAATAAAATAAAATAAAAAATAAATTCTGCCAGAGTCATTTTTTTTTCAGAAGTGGTATAGATGGAAAATGAAATAAATGATACTTGAGCGGTCTCTAAAACAGGTTTTTATAGTTCGGTCACCTTAATCAATTTTGAAGTACCGGGTTAAATGATTTTTGAAGTTGCTTAACAATTGGACATATAGTGAAAGCGTGTTACTGCTTTTTTGCTTTTTGCCTCTTTTTAAATAACTCGAACTAGTATTTGTGGAAATGGCATTTTTCTAGTCATATTTTACTTGCTAAATCTAAATAGCGTCGGTTTCCTTTGCAGCATCTTCTCCAGGTAATCCCTGTGATTGGCATACTTGCCGATAGAAACGCGTTCAACCCAAATCCTAATGTTGCTGAAGTAGATGAAGTCTTTGACGCTCCTTTGGAAATGTTTCTAAAGGTATACTTCTAATCAAAACATCACATAATACTTCTTGAACTTTTTTTTCAACTTCTCACGATAAATATATTACATTCTGCATTCTAAACTGTATAAGATTTACATGCAGTTGAGCATCAAAGTCCATTTTTTTAATGGCTAAAATGCATATTGGAAAAATGAACAGTTTTATGTCCCGCTTCACTTAACTTGGTTACATATTCTCATGTGACTTAATGAGTGTAATGAATATTATGTGGTCTGTTAAAGTTCTAACTAGGAAAACGTGACCAAATTACTGACTCCAAGGCATGAAATTGATCAGCTTCCCATCTTGAGGGTACCATGCTCGCACCTTTAATAGTTTGGTGTATACGAAACCTGATTAGCCATGTTCAAGGTAATGTATTTTAGCCTGTTTAAATTGGCGGATAAAGTCTTACGTGATGATAAAAAACTTGCAACTTTTATCAAAATTTATATGGATTTTGAAGTAAAAAAGGTCACCCATTCAACCTCAAAATGTCCATCTATACTTTTTATTTTCTTGCCGAGCAGTATAGGTGACAAAACGAGCAAGTCAATTATGGGTGGATATGAAAAACTGTTGTAAAAATAAGGTCAAGTCGAGTTAGACTTTTTTCTTGGCCCTTTGGCCTTTTCAATTTCAGGATGAAAACCGAAGATCTGAAGAAAGAGAATGGATGGGAGATAGATATCTGATTCATTACTTTGACTACTCAACGGGTGGCAAGGAATATCTAATTTGGGGTTTAACAGCCGGGATTTTAATTCGAGCTGCATCTATCGTGTATCAAAGACCACCTGGTTTTATCGAACAAAACCCGAAATTCAAGCTTCCGGGAGTGGTAAACAAGGACACCCTAATGCAATAAGACATTTAAATTTCTGTCAACTCTATGTGTTGACCTAAAACACTCTTAAACACTTGTCTACTTCCAGGATTTTACCAATGTATAATGTAAAAGTAAGAGAATGTGTCACAACATTAGTTTGTTGTTTTGTTGCTGACATGAAAGATTAAACACTTTGGTTCCTCCGGAGGTCTGTCTAGAAGCATTCTCTCTACCTAAAGCTAAAGGTATGACTGCTACTTCTTACCTACATTGTTTTGACTAGACCAACTAGTGTTGTTGTTGTGGTTCGTCTAGAAACCAATCCTACATCTATGTCACCCCATTGTGCATACCCAAGCTACAACACCTTAGAACAGGACCTATATGGCGATAGAAGACGCATAAACTTACATTAAGAAAGATAAATGTAGTCGATGTGGATAACGAGGGATGTACTCTCATTGTATGAAGTGATGTGGGGAGATTTCGGTAGTTGTACACTTAAAAGCATGTAAATTGATGTCTCGTTTTTCGGTTCAAGTGTGATTTCTGCACGATTTAAGAAATGATGTTAACAAGGTTTCAAGGCCAATGCTTCTCGTCGGGGTTTAATTTTCTTAATTTTTTTTCTTAATAGCATTTAACGTTAACTCGGGGTGTTCAAAAATTTGTAACCGGCAAACCGAATAAAAAAAATTGGTTGGTTTTTAGTTCCGATTACAGATCATGATTTAAAAAGAACATCATACTATCAAATTCTCATGTTTTTAATTGTAACTTACTATTAAGCGGGTGTTTTGTTGGAAGGAATTGGAATCCAATTCATGTGTTTGATTTAAAATTATGGAAGGAATTGGAATTTTAATGATAGAAAACATTTCCTCGTTTGAAGGAATTGAGAATCCTTCCATTAACATATGGAATTTGAATTCTTTTCTTCTTCTCCCGACCCAGTGCTTAAGGTCGACCATATCACCATCGATTTAGGGCAACCGGTGATTAGAGCAACATGTGATTTAGGGCTTCGAACCTCTGATTAGAGCAACAACTTGCGATTGGCGTTTCACCACCGTCTAGGGCTTCGATTAGGACTTCGACTAGGGCTTCGATTTTCGACAGTGGGGGTGGCGGTGTTTCCTTGCTTCGACGGTGGCGAGATGGTGGACGATAGTGGGGGGGCGGCGGCGACGACCTGGCTTCGACGGTGGCGAGATGGTGGGCGACAGTGAGGCGGTGGTGAAGGTGGTGATGGTGGTGGCAGGTCTGATTAAGGTAGTTTGTGGTGGGGAAATAAATTCTAATCCCAGGAACTATCAAACACAATACATTAGGATTAGATTTCAAATCTAAATCCTTTACATTCCAATTTCTTAATGAATTCTAATTCTACTGGAAAATAATTCGTGAATAAAACGTACCCAAGGGTTTACTTAATTAATTTATAAATAGTAGTTATATATAAGCCTAATTACTAAATCTAAATATATATCATTCTATATAATGATTGACACATCTCTTACGTATGTTTTTTTTGTTAGGTTTTTAGTGGTTCAAACAACTATCTAGTTCACAAAAGATGAATACACTGGTTTTAACAAAAACTATTAAACTTGTTTTAAAAAAACTCGAAAAACAAGATTAATTATTGAAAAAACATTTAAAACTATAAAACCAAAGATTAGATCTAGTTATATCTCAAAAACTTAATAAAACCAACCTACAAGAAGATTACAAGGGTTACCTTGGATGCTCAAGCTTAATCTATCTGTGATGATACGAACTAGCTTCTTCTAGCCAGAACAATAGTACTGTACTTAATAAAACGAAAATTGAAACACCTATGGTGGTGGTGGTGTTGGGCTGAAGTTCACAAGAGAGACGGAGAAGAAAAAATGTTTCTTCTTCGAATCTTGTCTTCTCTCATCTGTTGGGTTTTCTTATCCGAGCATTCGTGGCTTTCTCTCCTATGTTGGGAGGGTTTTCTTATCCGAGCATTCGTGGCTTTCTCTCCTATGTTGGGATTTTTGATTCGAGAATCCAATCCCTTGCTTTGCAATGACTACCTAATTGAATACGTAGTAAGTTTTCTAATATATTCATCGGAAATTCGTTAATTGACTGCTTAGCTAGTATGTTTAATTGGTACTTGCATATTCATTTCGGATTTACATGATTGGGTGTATCGAATATCAAATGTGCGATGGGTGAAATGAACATTTATGCACATGATGTGTTCGATAAAATGTCGCAATGAATTTTTATGCTTTATCTTTTCGTATACGAGTTGTTTTTGGGTATCATCTGCATAGTATTTACTTGCATTAAACCTGGAAAACACAAAATTATATAGTACTTGATAGCTAATGCACGCTTAATACATGGTTCAAGATAAATAATGAAGTATTAACAAATACTAGAATTTTTTTTAAATAATGTATTTTTTAAAGAAATTATTAAAAGTAATGCATGTCTTCCAAAGTTTTTAAAAGTAGAGTTTTTGGGATTGTAGATCCCGAATTTGAAGAAGAATTCGTGATTTGGGATTCCGAATTTGACCTAGCATTAAAAATGACGGACAAAAAGTTGAAGTTTTCAAAAGTAGAATTTTCATAATTTGAAGAAGAATTAGGGATATGGGATCCCGAATTTGACTAAGTACAACCACCAAATGTATTAAAATGACAATGAAAAAGCTGGAAAATGTACGTACGTGACATGTGACAAATTTGGGATCTAAAATACCGAACTCTCTTTCAAATTTAGGATCTACAATCCTGAAAACTCGACTTTTGATAAAAGCTCTGTGGTGTATTTGTTTAGGTAGTCCATTGTGAGCAATAAAAATAAGTGAGAAGCCTGCATGAATTGATCATTTCACTTTTATCAACCAAATAGGTTTGTATAAGAATAATACAGCCTGATAAAAACTTCTTGATAACTTAAGGAAACTTTAGTTTTAATGAATCTTTTTTGTTACTTTTGATCTAGAATTTGGTGATTATTGATGTAAAGTAAACACAGTCTTTAATTCTCTGCAGGTTTAAAGTGACAAAAGTATGTATAGAACTTTGACCAATGTTCAACCTAAATATCTACACTCTCCTAAACTCATTGTATGTTAACCTTAGGCATGTGATTTGGTTCTCCAGTCATGCTTGAAAAGATCATTCTCATTTGTCATGTTATATATTTATATATATGATCATAATTTTATTGTAAAAATCATTCTTAGCTTATGTAGCTGTCACTATTGGCTGGAAGAGCACTCCCCTAACCCTTCTCCCAAAAAAAGCACTATTTTTCAAAGTCAATATTTATTCAAATTTAAGTAAAAAATTATTGAGTTAGGATAAGAAAATATATTTTCTCACATGTGCGGTTTAACTCATGTTAAAGTGCGAATAAGATATACCAAAATTGGAATTCTAATTTTGACTATATTGGTTGGTCAAGGTATTTGAGATCATTAACAAAAAAAAGTCAAAATTAGATTTTAATTTTCTATGAAATAGATAGTTCATAAATTAAATTTTTTTACCTAAATCATTGAACAGAATTGTGTAATAAATTCAAGTTAATCTTTTACTTATATTATTAAAAGATAGAGGTGGAAGGAAGATAAAGAAGAGAATAACATGAGCAAGATGCATTTTTTGTATTCTTAAGTTGGAGATTTGTCATTTAGAGGGGGTGGAGTGCAACATGGTGCGAGGCATCATTCTAGCCTATCATGGTGTGATCCAACACCAATCCCTGCGTGATCACACCACTGTATGGGTACTCACACCGGAGGGGGTGTCTCTGTGTTACTTTTTTTTTTGTGTGTTTTTGGTGGATATGAAGAGATGTTGTACGTGTTATGTTTGTGTTACAACTAGTATAACAATGAAAAATACTTGCTTAGCATGGTGTGACGATATTATTATGTAATACAATACTACACCGCTTTTATATGAATAGTTAGTAGCTCATGGGAGGAAAAGGGGAGAAAGGAAAAACCTCAAATCTCCCTCTGTTTGTTTCCTTCTCTTAAAACAAACTACGAAAGAAAAACTCGAGAACACCACTTTTCTTTGTTTCATTTGCTATCAGTATCTTAATCTTCTAAAGAAACTTGACCTTCTTAATGTGCACACATGCCCTTCCTTCACTCTCTACATTAACACATTCTATCTACGCCAAGCTAAAAGGAAAGAGTGACGTGTAGTTGTCTAGGCTATGAGCCATCCGCAAACTCCATTAAAGTAAAAAAGGCCCCTTTTATCAAAGTTTGATCTCAAAGCCGGTTTCTAGCAACTTGGCATAAAACCTGAAGATAGATCAAAGACTCTCTTCTATATCCCAGATCATCACTACCAGTAGAAAGTTATACCATTTCATACAATAGATCAGAATCAACCTATCTAACTAATAGGAAACAAAAGTGGTTGTGGCGCCTCCAACCTCCATGAAACCTTCACAATGAATAAATTATCCCTTGGCTAGCAAAAATTGTTCAACAAAAACACCCCAAGACTAAAGGCTGGAAAGATGATTACAGCAGATGCCTATAATAAACAATACAAACACTTTAATACACAAAAAATACCAGAAATTAGAGGTGAACAAATCGGACTAGTCCGACGAAGACCGGACCGGTCCTGAACCGGTCCAAGACTGCCGTGCCGGTCCGGTGGTGAAGACCGCCACGAACCGGTCCGAAAGTCGGTCCGGACCGAACCGGTCTAAGAGTCCAAACTGGTCCTAAAAAAGCGAGTAGGTCCTAACCGGTCCGGACCGCTATTTTTTTTTTTACAAATCCTCTATAAATACCTCACCACCTCTTTCATTTTTCTTTACACCAAACTTCTTTTTACATATTCTCTCTACTTTTTAAATTGTCAAAACAAATTTACGAAAAGGAAACCAAAAACTGGAAATACACACTCGTTCAACTTAATGAACCCGTCCATTGAGGACCGGACCCCGAAAGAGTCCAGGATCGAATTTGTTCACCTCATCATGAGAAGTAAAATACACACTCGTTCAACTTCAATTTAGTCGCTACAATTTTCATTTTGGTAAGTAATATCCATGAATTGAAGTTTCATATCAGTCTCTTACATCAAACACTACTAACAGTAACAGCCCCCCACCCCCACCCTCACCCCCACCTGATAACTGTTTTATTATTATTACCCCTCTCTTTTTTTTCTTTTTTTTTATAAAACACATTACATAAATATTAGATTAAATGTAACAAAAATTACACTTAATTCATTCAGAAATACACTACACTTAATGATGCTTATGTTTTTCCTTAACCGCATGCATGCGTAGTTAATTCGATATGTAAATATGTTCATTATCTTCCTCTCACACCTCATCCATTGGAATTGAAAGAAATTTCAACTTATTTAACCTTCTTTGTGTTTTTTTTTCTTCTTCTACATGTTGAGTGTCATCTTCTTTTACTTGATCAGTTCTTGGTTGTAGGGGGTGATTTGTCGAGTCAAACAACAATATCGACGGTCTAAAACTAAGCGAAGAAGTATCGGAATTTAACAAACTAAGTTGGATTTTTTCCTTTCATTGCTTACCGGGTGGACGAGAAATTGGATCGTCACAAATAGCTACTTGTCGAAATTGTTGTCGAGATTTGTAGTATCATTGTCTTCATGTTCTTCGTAGGTAGTTGTTTGTTTTTCTACAGCCAACCACTGTTGGATGAGTCACCCATGCTAACTTATTCTTTAAAATATTCAACGGCTTATAACAGATAAAATGCTTTTCTGTCTGAATGAAGAATAATGTATGAGCTTTATTCATCGGATCGTTTTGACCATTTTTTCTTCATTATTCACATGTGGTATTGGTGTTTGTTACTTGTTGCTCGATTGGGTATGATTGGGGCCATTGGAGTAGTTGGCATTTGGTCAAATAACTCGTCGTGATTGGTTAAGACATTTTTGGTGATGATTGGTATGTATTGCTTGAAATGCTTTGCATACTTTGTAGTGTTTTAGTTACAAGTAAATGTTATTGATATAGAAAACATGTTGCAGCCAAATTGCATCTGTTGTGTTTGTTGGCGTATGAAAATTTGCAATCGTTACAACTCTAGGGAGATGATGGACGTTAAACGAGCTCATTACTTGTGCTCTCAGGGGGGACAGTATGGTTGGGATGTGGAGACGGAGAATGGTGGCGTCGTGGGGAACACCACCCCGGATGCCTTTCCTCCGGAAAAAGTATGTTCCGGATGATTTTTTGTTCTTTTATTTTTTTACGATTGTCGGATATTGAAATTAGGAACGTGTGAACTATAGAAACTTTTTTTTTTTAATTTATTTACTAAAAGAAAAAGGTTCTATTGAACCTTATGAACATATCCATGACCCAACACGAGTTTGTGATGTGTCCCCTACCCCCTTGTAATAAAGAAAAATGAATAGGCTATTAAATTAGTTTTTATTTAAAATTATAACGTTTAGTAGTTGATACGTATCTATTATAGGCTATCACCTTCATTTTGATTTTCTTTTATTGCTTAAATAATCTTTAATCTAACACTGATGTAATCGCAATAAATATCCTTCTAACTCTTGACTCTTTTGACCAGTTGAATAAAAAACGCTAATTTATCTACTTTACGTCTTTACTATTTCTATAGCAGAACTTATAAACCTACTATTAAATTTACATGTTATTTATAATGGGACTTGAACAAAGACTTTAAAATTACCTTAAGCACCCGATACCACTGGCCAAATGCGCTTCCATTACAGTAAGTCGTTAATGGTTCTGATCGTCATCCAACTTTTAGCTTCAAATTACAGTTGAGCCCAACTTAACGTCTCCAATCACCTCAAAGTGCGACAATAAAAAAGTAAATATATATAATTCCGTGGTTTATTGACTAAAAAATAAAAATAAAAGTAAAAGTAAAATTTAATAATTTAATAAGAGTAAAAAAGAAGAATTAAAAGTGGAAAAGCAACAAAATATATTTGTGGGTGGTGGCCAAAAAAGAAAAAAAGAAAGAAAAAAGAGAAAGGAAGTCGCTAGTAGCAAGCAGTCCAATAGCAACATTAAATAATTAGCTGACATGACCATTAATGGGCTTAATTGTCATTGTAATTAATATTAACAGAGAATCTTTTTAGGCCCGACCTACCTATCCTTAGTTCCTACAATACAACTACGTAGAACCTAGCCCGGCCCAACTGGACTTTTTTAACAACCAAATTCTTTCTTCTAAATTCAACTAATTAAATAATAATTTAATTTTTTATTTTTTCTAGGTTTGGATTTTGATAAGATTTTAACAATCACCTACTCGATCCTTGACTGTAAATATATGATTATCCTTTCGTTTTTTTTTTTTTTTTGGCTATAAATCTCTTATTATGAACTGATTTTCTATGTAGTGTTATCTACGTTTCACAAGTTATTTCAAAACAGTCCACGGAGAATTTTGATGACGCAAGTGTTCATTCTTCTTTTAATTCCACGACTCTTAATCGTCTACAATTACAAAGGCGTTCTTTTGTAACATAATTAGGGATGAGCAAAATAATTGTATGGACCGGATCGGACCATAACCGGTATCAGATTGAACTACACATAAGCAGGGCTGTTCTCGTGTCCAGTTTTTCTCTTTTTCGGTTTTGGTTCCTGTTTCAACGAGTTCAATTTTTACCCGGAACCGGACTGAACTGGAATATCAAAAGACAATCACTTTAACACTTTTAAAACAAAATTTAAAATTATTTTATCCTTAATTAATATGTAACAAAATTACACTCATCTCTTTCAATGTTTTTGTAAAAAGTAGAAAATAACCTTTTGATAATAGTAATAAATTCTTTTTACTTTTTTGTTTATGTATCATATTATGTATACAGATAGAAAATAACCTTCCAACAATCATCATAAGTTAATCAAACTTGGTTTATATTTTTTGGTATATAATATATAGCATGGAAGCTTATGTAGAGGAAATTTTAATAGAGGTTTCACATATTTCGGGTTTTGAAACCAAAGAACCGGAACTACGGATGTAAATGGGCCGAGCTACTCGTGAGCTATCATAGCTCAGATCGTTAGAAGCTCAAAACGAAACGAGCCGAGCCTTAACGAGCTCAAGCTCGTGCCTAGATTAAAGCTCTTTTAATAAACAAGCCGAGCTCTATTTCTAAAGAGTGGGCTCGTTAAAGCTCCCGAGCCTTAACGAGCTCTATATATAATATAATTTATATTTTATATGTCTAATTTCTACTATTTATATATATCATTTGAATAAAATATCAAAATAATAATCGAGCTTAAACGAGTCGAACCCGAGCTTCATAAATATTAGACGAGCCGAGCTCGAGCTCAACATCACAAGCTCTAAACGAGCCAGGCTCGATAAGAGTCTAGCTCGACTTGGCTTGGCTTGTTTACATCCCTGACCGGAACCATAACCGGAACCGGTTACACATATACGTGGCTGTTCTTTGTTCTAGAGTTTAGCCATTTTCGGGTTCAGTTTGGTCCGGTTTTAGAACTAAGTTCATCCCTAATTCAAATGATGCCTAAATGTAAGTTACTTTTTGCACAAATTCACGACTTCTTGAAAAGCTTGTAATTTATTACACTATCATCATCATATATTTATGAAAAAAATTATGTATGGAGTTTATTAATTTCATCTATTTCATCCCCCTACTCGTTACAAGATGGCATGTGAAGGTTACTAATTATTTTTTCTCACCTCCTCCATTTATTTTGGCACTTATGTTGACCTTGTAAGTAGATCAATATAAGGATAAGTAGCACATATTTTCAAAAATAACGGGGTACTAATTTTATTTTATTTTGATTATATGAATTATCTAAATGAATTTAACTTTTGCTCTATTAAAAAAATATTTCATTTACATTTTGATTAACCGGAAATCCGAACAACACCTAAATCTTAATTAATTTTATTTTTGTTATTTATAGTGTCACTAGTCCTCAAAAGTCCTGGTTCACCCCTGACTGTCGTGACGGTTAGTGACGATAATAATTTAAGTTATCATTGTGGTTGCTCTTAAATCAATCCTTATAAGTGAAATATATAGTTTTTAAAAGCGTGTTGTTGATTGCAACCTATCATTCTTGATTCTTAAGTTCATATATACATCTAAATATTATTGGTTCACACACGTCATAAAGTCCATCTTTAAACTGGGTAAAATTATTCAACGGGAGGTAATTCTTTCATAAAAAAAAATTAATTCATCTATGTTACATACAATATCCTTACTACTAACTATCTTACAAGTTTAAGAAGCATACATTTGACTTGAATAAATCAATTGCTTACAAGTAAAAATCATTTTCCTTATCCAAACCTTTTATATATCATAAAAATTAATATTTATTAATATGTATGAAGAGTAAGAATCATTTAGAAATAATTTTTATGTGGGTTATATAGTTGGGCGGGGTATTGACAAGACAAGAGGTAAATGAGGTTGTGATATCTGCAGGCGATATATATGTAATACGTACATGTATATATATATATCTCGTGCATTATAACAGCGATACATTAATCTGATCCGTCACCCTCTTGAATA